>JACXGM010023021.1:0-16412 GCA_016801145.1 Umbra pygmaea | reverse complement strand
TCACCCCTCCTCAAGTCAGGTATCACCCCTCCTCAAGTCAGGTATCACCCCTCAGGTTACATTTTAGAAGAAGAGAGGATGTTTGAGTGTTTTAGGGTTGATACATGACCAAGGGAGGGGTGAGTATTGAGAAGGAGGGGTGATATCTGACCAGGGGAGGGTTGAGGACTGAGGAGTAGGGGTGAGAATTGACTGGTGCAGGGTTGAGACATGACCAAGGGAGAGGTGAGAACCAGAGATGAGGACTTATTCTGTTCCTAATATGTATTCCGTAGTAGTGACAGTTCAGGCAGAATAGGGCTAAGGGGGCAGGTGACACGGGCATGTACACGGGTAAGATTCTGTGGAGAGCCGGAGCTCGGGTATTGCCAGGCCAATGTCACATCCCCAGCCCCACCTCAACAGGTTATTACCAAGCCAATTTCACACCCTCAGCTCCGTATCAAGAGCAGCAACACCACCAGACCAAGGACAACAACTCCATAAAAAAGACTTTCTGATGTCAAACCTTTTTTCTGAAAAATTATTAAACTATTTATAAATACACTGGACTTCTTAACCTTTTCTTGTACTACAAAAATCTATTACTCCAAAAATACACAATTAAAATGTGAGAAATACTTTTATATTTATCATAGGTACAAACCTCAACCCAGAGTTAACTTTCAGTAGTCATTTAGATACTGTAAAGAAATAGATAAGAAACAAACATTTTCAATACACAGACATATATAAGTGTAATTAGTTCCAAAATAATATGACCAAAGTTGAATATAAAACTTAAAAACAATATAACAGTGATTTTGTATCTCTGTAACAGCTGAATAAATATTAGTGTATGTAACCTCAAGCTGGACATAATTGTAACTGTAAGCCTAACTGCCATCTGTAAAGTTATTATTGCTTTGAATATCTCACATTAAATATTTCACACACCACAATGCACAATTATGATGGATTATTATAAATACAAATGTTAATAGGATATGTATAATAAAAAGACAAGAGTATTGTTTTCAAAAGGTATAGACCCTTGTAGTATCCTCATCAATATACAGTTAGGTCTGGACATATTAGTACACTCACACCATGTTCATAATTCTGGTTCTGTTTGCCTCCACAATGAAATTAAGATGTAACAACTGAGATTCAATTGAAATGCCGACTGTCAATATTACATGCGGGGTGAAAGAAGTGGAGACAAATGTGAGGAGAATCAGAGAACAAAAGAAACAGCCCCGGTGGGCTAAATAGTAAGAGCAATATACTTAAAGAATATACATATACAGACATCAACAATACTGTTTTTAGTACAAAAACTAATAACCGAATGAATGCAGCTGGTTTGATTAATTGATGAGGGTCTATTTGTCAGTGTAAATGTGATAAATTCTCTGACTGGAGAAGCAGGAAACCAAAACAGTACACATGGGGAATAAATCAAAACAAATCATATAAGACACCATCACATATAGGGGAGCAGTTAACATATTACATAGGGAAGTAACTCATAAATGTCTGGTCCCGTAAGGGAGACGTGACTGACTTTCTGTTTGAATTCAAGGCGTTGAATGAACATTTTGTTTAAATATATATAACCATTTTCATACACAGTCCCCTTATTTCAAGGACTTGAATGTAATTGGACAAACTAACACAATAAAACGTTCATTTTTTATTATTTGTAGAGAATCCTTTGAAGGCAATGATTGCTTGACGTTTGGAACACACGGACCTCACCCAACGCTGGGTTTCCTCCTTTGTGATGCTTTGCCTTTACTGCATCTGTCTTCAGTTGTTGTTTTCTCATGCGTCTGCCATAAGTTTTGTCTTCGGCATCTGAAATGCATGCTCAATCGGGTTTTGGGTCATTGTCCATCTGTAAAGTACAGTGCCGCCCATCAACTCTGCTGAATGAGGCTGACTATGAGCAGACAATATAACCCTATAAACTTCAGAATTCATCCGGCTGCTTCTGTCTTGTGTCCAGAGACGGACTGGCCATCGGGAGGATCGGGAGTTATCCCGAACTGATTTCCCATCATATTTTACTTGTACGGCCGGTCGGCCAGTAACAGTCCTGGACGTATGAAAACATGTGACAGTAGACTGAAATGGACTTGCTGTTGCATCCGCAAAACTGGGGTCTGGCTGGGCCGTCAAATCGAGAGAGAGAGTTCCTCTATGTTTAGATGAGGAGAAACCCAGAGTGAATGACGAACGTGGGGAACAACAGATACAGCGCGCGCGCGTGTGCCACCCCCCCGCCGGCCGCTCCATCCAAAGTCCCGGGACAAATTTTGGTCCAAGTCCATCCCTGCTTGTGTCACATCATCAATAAACACTAGTGACCCATGGCCATTAGGAGCCATGCATGCCCATGCCATGTCACGGCCTCCACCATGTTTTTGAGATGATGTGGTATGGTTCAAGCCGTTACAAGCCTTCTCCATTCTTTCCTCCCGTCATTCTTGTTCATATTAGTTTCATCAATCCAAAATTGCAGAGCTCACCGGTGCTATCCTTTATTTCTCAGAATGTATAAAACTGATGATGTTGATTTGGCCATTTCTAATGTTCCTGCTAAGCCTGTTTCACTTGCATTGAGAGCTCCTTTGACCGCATGTTGTGGGTTCACACCAACAGCTTCCAAATGTGAATGCCACACCTGGAATTAACTCAAGACCTTTTCCCTGCTTAAATGATGAGGAAATATCAAAGGAATAGACCACACCTGTCCAGGAAACAGCTTTTGAGTCGACTGTCCAATTACTTTTGGTCCCTTGAGCAAGAGTTGCCTACATATTAAAGAGCTGTGATTCCTAAACCCTCCCTCCATTTTGGATGTGAATACCATTGAGTTAAATCTGAGAAACTGCACTTTAAGCCCAAGTTCATTATTTAAATGTGAATATGCCAAAATAACCAAACGTGTCAGTGTCCAATTATTTCCGGACCTAACAGAACATCTATATTGTATCACCAAATATTTTAGTGCACTCAATATATAAATGTATGTAATTACAACAATGTATTTGTTGGAGCACATGGTGAGGTGCAGGAATGATCTGGGAACTGAATGCAGTCAAACAACCAGGCCATCTTGTAGGCAACTGCAATTTATCAGTGTCAGTCTTAGCAGGAATACAATTCAGTGAAGATTGCACATCACTAGGAGCGATCAGCGATGTAGCCCATTGAGCCTGCATAACATCCAATATCTTAAGTAGGTAGGGAGACGCCGAGCCAAACGCCAAACTACCTTAATCCAGTACTGCACAAATCATTGAGATATAGACTATGCAGTAGTTTTATGAGTATATACAAATGTTCAGTGGCGGGCCGTGCATTTTACACCTAGGCCTTCACTATCTTCCCAAAATGAAAACACATTATAATAACCTCACAATGACATTCTAGGGCTATAGGTTATTGTCATTCGGCATATAATGTGTGAAGTTCGTGTGCGTTGTGTACTGGTGCTACCCAATCTGACTATGTACTCCGGTAAGAGAGTCGCTACAACCTTCAGTTATAATCAACAGATTTATTGGTATCCGAATCCAACAGGTAAATGTTGCTTGCAACACTAACTGTGTAAGTTTATGTGTGTGTGTGTGTGGTTTTCTGTAAAATAAGAAAATACAGAATATGTAAATATAACTTGTACATAATACACATATATACATATTAAAGCAACAAGCAACAGATCACAAATATACATAATTGTATACAATGTACATAATGACTATGCAATAAATAGTTGCTGTGCAAACAACCAAATTATACTGGACAATAATGAGAATCAGTAGCAGGCATGTGATTGGCTAAGGACAAAAAAGCAGGAAAATATACTGAGAGCGTTCAGCCCATCACCCCCCGATAGAAGCAGGACCCATAACAATTTTTGAACAAAAAAAACCATTTTTATTTATTTTACAGCTAGATCTGCAACATCCAACTTTTTTTGATACATGAGAAAAAATAAAAAATATAAAATATATTTTTACAACATAACTAATTTGGTGGATGTGTAACAGTGGGACGCCTTTCCGTCCGCGGTTAAAACAACATTCTTATGTTCATTCATTTTTATTTGATGCTATTTATAACTAGAAGGAAGAGATGATCGTCTCACGAGCAGCTTTAACCGAGGCTCTACAGCGATCTGTCAAAGTATCAAAGTATATTTTAACTTTTCCCTTTCAGAGAGGGATTTTTGCAATGGCACCAAGGTCATTGGCCAGGGCATTAAGTGCCATCTAGAAAACTACCAAACTCCTTTGCTCTTAAAAGCCGCAATTCAATTCAACGTGAAGTGCCCTCACATTTACAACAGCGCCTCAAAGAAAAATTTTGGTCACTGGCAACAAGTACTACTACAGTCACTCAGATTATTTAGGCAATATGTTTAACAACATTCTCAAGTATAATTGATATTCCCAGTTAGAAATAACATGGTTTACTGCTACATCTGTTTTTACTTCTGTGACCGAGACATAATATGTGAAATAAAGGTTTTAGCTACCGCTTTAAGGTTGCCATCTCAAGCAGTTGCAGTTTAAATCGTAACCAGGCTGGGAAATTAATTTAGCCACTGGCTGGTGGATGCCCTCATTTTACCAGCCAATTCTATGAATTCAAAAGTGAAAACGCATTTGCCTGTTCTATATTGCTTCAATACATGAAATTCATCATTAATAAGTCTTATTAGGCAAATTACAAAAAAGACATGTTGTGAAGACAAGTCTGTGAGATGAATGATTTTTAGAAGATTGACAAATTGTGCTAATCAGTGTATTGGATGTCCTACTACTATTTTTATCTGGCTACTTTTAGATGTCCAATAGTAGGTCATTTCACACTTTAGAGGTGTAGCCGTTTTATAATAATCTGAGTGACTGTAGTAGTACTTGTTGCCAGTGACCAAAATTACAATTAATTTTACTTGTCCATTCGGACAAGTGATTCTACGAGCTCCTTGACAAGCGGACAAGCCTTAATGTCGAGCCCTGCAGCCTCATATCTCCTCCTTTTGACTCCGGCAGCTCTTGACCCCCTCCCCGCCCCACTTTTTATGACAGATCTGCATGATTCACGTAGGTCACATTTTCAGCTCGGAAAAACCGGAATTCCGGATTAATCCGGAAAAATCACATCCCTGTGTGATACAGTTTATAATGAGACAGATAGTGTTGGTGTGATACAGTTTGTTATGAGAGATTGTGTTGGTTTGTTACAGTTTGTTAACGTTAGGGTTAGAATAGGAAATAGGATGACCCTTGTCTATACACACTATACACCCTTCAGTTTAGACATGGGACATTTGTGCTGTCCATTGTAATGTGTTGGAAGTCATTTTTACTTGCCAACTTGTGATTAGTAACAAGTATAAATTATTTTGTCTCTATCATTATGTTTTCTATATGCTTAAAAGCTGTGATTAGAATACAGATCTGTATTCGTTGAGTGTCTATCTTGAAATTAAATGTGAATTTATTAACTTCTACATCGTTTCCCCCATGAGTTTGTTGAGAGTTGCATGTTTTTATGCATTTCAGTAGCGTGTCATGAGGGCCAGAGGTGTTAATGGCTGTTTCATTGGCTGGTGCACCTGGCTGAAGTGTCCTCTACAACTAACTGTGAATGTTCTTGCCAGAAAGGGTAGAGACAAACCAAACATCCCAATGCCAATGCTACTGTGTTGGACCAGTTCTGTTCCTAATTCTCTACTGTGTCTCTGGTGTTCCTTATTAGTTCTTCAGTGGCACAGCCATAGGGAATAAAATGCTGGGGGATTTGAGACTATATTTGGATAGAATACATCCTACTGAACAGTTATCCATAGTCCATGTTTTGGCACAAGCGATAGTTTAGTTCAATGGTCCTCAAACCCTTCCATGGAGGGCCTAGTGTATGCTGGTTTTCCGTCTTTCCCTTCAATCAGAGCATAATTAGGACCTACAGTGAAATGAATGTGAGAGTGACGAGGGTCCCTGATTTAGTGTTTTCTGCCCATAGGGAATAAAGTGCCGGGGGATTTGAGACTATATTTGGATAGAATACATCCTACTGAACAGTTATCCATAGTCTATGTTTTGGCACAGGCGATAGTTTAGTTTTTATAGAACAAAATCTGCATATACAAGGATGGTAATTATAATGTACTCATGAAAAAATTTTATAACCTTTTTTAAAATTTAAATTTTATTTTTTCACATAACTCAAACTTTCTACATGCTTTAAACATCATAAAACAACCTTTGTTTAGAGTTCACTAAATTAAGGTGTTATGCACTTAGATATGCATTGACCTTCGTGCTTTTATTTTGAAGGTTCTCTCATTATACCGACCTATATGACGTAATCTGAAGTGTCGCCAGCATGAGATAGTGTCGCTGAAAGAACACAGTATAAAGGTATATAGTGAACGTAATATATATAGTATTTGGAATAAAGGTATTTAGTGTAACACATCCAGTATTTAGTATAAAGGTATATAGTGAACGTAATATATATAGTATTTGGAATAAAGGTATTTAGTGTACCACATCCAGTATTTAGTATAAAGGTATATAGTGAACGTAATATATATAGTATTTGGAATAAAGGTATATAGTGTAATATATATAGATGGTATTCTATGAAACACAGAAGTAAATCTTGTGGTCAATTGGTTCACTTAACATCCGTATCCATATTATATATGGATTGTTCTACTCTGCCTGACTTTAACAGCACAAAAAGAAAATTCAAACCCTAAGCTAAACCCCTTCGTCCATCAACGTTACACCAAATAATCAGTGCCCCGACGCAGTGATGGGGACTAAGAAGTTTGAGAACCCCTGGCCTGTAATAAGTAAAACAACACAATCACTGGTTCTTGTCAACAGAAAAAGCAGAACAAAATTTGTCTTGAAGAGAAAAGCGAGAAGACGTCTTCGGGCCCCTGTCCAACTTTAGGTGTTCCTAACCAGAAGGCCGTCATCACCATTAGCCACAAGGGCTTATTTTCCTGGTGCAGAAAGGTATATAGTATAATATATACAGTATTCAGTATAAAGGTATATATTGTAATATATATAGTATTTAGTATAAAGGTATATAGTGTACGTAATATATACAGTATTTGGAATAAAGGTATATAGTGTAATAAATACAGTAATTTAGTATTAAGGTATAAAGTGTAACATACAGTATTTAGTATAAAGGTATATATTGTAATATATATAGTATTTAGTATAAAGGTATATAGTGTACATAATATATACAGTATTTGGAATAAAGGTATATAGTGTAATAAATACAGTAATTTAGTATTAAGGTATAAAGTGTTAACACATACAGTATTTAGTATAAAGATATATATTGTAATATATATAGTATTTAGTATAAAGGTATATAGTGTAATATTTACAGTATTTAGTATAAAGGTATATATTATAATATATATAGTATTTAGTATAAAGGTATATAGTGTAATATATATAGTATTTAGTATAAAGGTATATAGTGTAATATATATAGTATTTAGTATAAAGGTATATTGTAATATATATAGTATTTAGTATAAAGGTAAATAGTGTACATAATATATACAGTATTTGGAATAAAGGTATATAATGTAATAAATACAGTAATTTAGTATTAAGGTATAAAGTGTAACACATACAGTATTTAGTATAAAGGTATATATTGTAATATATATAGTATTTAGTATAAAGGTATATAGTGTACGTAATATATACAGTATTTGGAATAAAGGTATATAGTGTAAAAAATACAGTAATTTAGTATTAAGGTATAAAGTGTAACACATACAGTATTTAGTATAAAGATATATAGTGTCATATATATACAGTATTTAGTATAAAGGTATATTGTGTACAAAATATATATAGTATTTGGAATAAAGGTATATAGTGTAATATATATAGATGGTATTCTCTGAAACACAGAAGTAAATCTTGTGGTCAATTGCTTCACTTAACATCCGTATCCATATTATATATGGATTGTTCTACTCTGCCTGACTTTAACAGCACAAAAACAAAATTCAAACCCTAAGCTAAACCCCTTTGTCCATCAACGATACACCAAATAATCAGTGCCCCGGGGCAGTGATGGGGACTAAGAAGTTTGAGAACCCCTGGCCTGTAATAAGTAAAACAACACAATCACTGGTTCTTGTCAACAGAAAAAAGTTGTTCCCGAGAAAAGAGAGACGACCTCTTCTCCGGCCCCCTGTCCATCTTCAGGTGTGGTAAAAGAGAAGGCCGTCACCACCGTTGGCCACAAGGGCTTTTTTTCCTGGTGGAGAAAGGTATTTAGTGTAATATATACAGTATTTAGTATAAAGGTATATACTGTGATATATAAAGCATTTAGTATAAAGGTATATAGTGTAATACATACAGTATTTAATATAAAGGTATATATTGTAATATATAAAGTATTTACTATATAGTGTAATATATACTGAAGTATTTCAATTCTAGGGGCATACTCTTTTCAACTCATTAAAAAGTAAATACAAATAATCTGAAGAACAATCTGGTTGATGAATATTTTACATATAAGAAATTAATAGGCATTTTGGGAAACACTTTCTTGTTGAGGTTATTCTGTATATGTTAGCTAAATTCCCTAAAATCTTGCCAGTTTTAAATGTGTCTGCTAGATGGTATTCTCTGAAACACAGAAGTTCATCTCGAGTAATTCAGTCAATTGGTTCATTTAACATCTGTATCCATATGTTATGTGGAGGTTTCTACCTGGAACCCCTGGCCTAGATGGTAATAAGTGAAATAAGACAAAAAAACATGATAATTGTTTCCTGTCAAAAGAAAAAGCATACCAAAGTTTCTGTTGAGCAGCCGAGAGATGACGTCTCCATCAACCCCCTGTCCAACTTCATCTGTTATTTCTAACCGGAAGGGCGTCACCACCGCTGCCCACAAGGGTTTTTTACCTGGTGCAGAAAAGTATATTGTAATATATACAGTACAGTATTTGGTAAAAAGGTATACTGCAATAAATACAGTATTTAATATGTAGTGTAATATATACAGTATTTAGCATAAAGGCAGGGTTTCCCGCACCACTTTCCAGTCAAGGCGGCCCCCAAGACAACCGACGTCTTGCGCCTCGACTATGCTGTCCCAAAATAGAAAATCTGAAGTGTGTTGCGTCTGAACAGCGCCATCTGGTGGTGTATTGATATAATTGCACTCAGTCACCAGCATCCATAAGCAGTATAAATACATTCGCACATTGCAACTATGATAACCTTTGCACCCTCGAACACCCCCCCGGAGAAGAATGCCGCCTTAACTAACCAATTATCTGGGGGAAACCCTGATAAAGGCATTAGTTTAATATATAGGATATTTAGTATAAACATAGTGTGGTATCTACAGTATTTAGTATACTGGTTTATGTAATACATGAAGTATGTAGTATATAGACAATGTAATATCTACAGTATTTAGTATATAGTCCGGTGTTTCTCAAACGTTTTCTGCCATTCCCCACATTGGAGGTTGGAAAGGATTCCGAGCCCCACCTGTTCGCAATCGCCCCAACAAAATTGTCAAAAACTAGATTAAGTTTTACTGTAATAATACATTTTATTAACATCATACTTTAAAAAACATAACCTCAAATAACAGCATTAACTTTGAAAGAGAAAACAAAAGGTATTATATTATCACTTTGCATGAAATAAGATTGTGTTTATGAATAAATAATAATAATAATGCAGTGTTTGCATTTTGCTTTTGATAACATCAAATTTAGAAACTGAGAAAATTAAATTGTGGACTAGTTGTGCTTTGCTTCATTTTGTCACTTTGCAAACTGCATCAAGAACAAACAAAATTGACAAAAAATGAATAACCTTGTTCACTATTTTAGTGGCTGCAATGAGCCTGTTTTGCAGGACTTCTTTTTCAAAATGAGGTTGTATGCTTGATACTGCCACTCTCAAATCATGCTCAATGTTAAGATTAGATCTCAGACGTCCCAAGTCTCCCGGATGTCCCGGGAGTCTCACGCATTTTAAGACGCTCACATATGACAGGCTATAAAATATCCCGGACATCGATTTTTTGTTGGATGAAGAAAATCATTGCCTATGATATTGTATAATTTGCGGGCATTAGAAAGCCGCGATTGCAATGCGGAAGACTTTCAGGACAAAAATACATACATGAATCTGTATTTTGTTTTCAGTGAAGCAACAGCAGAAAATCCCATCTCACAGACATAAGATGTAGCAAAGGGAAAAAAACTGGTCAGATTCCTCTGTCCAAGCTAGAATCTCAGTGTCTGACCTGGAAACCTCAGCGAGTGGAGTCGCTCGTCATCTCAATGAATTGCTCCGCTTCTGCAGAGGATTATCGCGTATGAACCATATCCTATCATAACCAATCAAAGCACGATGGAAGCATTGCATCCTATCACATAACTTCACCTGCGCATATCGCTGTTGGACAGTTTTACTTTGTAAAAACGAGTAATTTTTACATTTTGTAATGTCACATTTTCATATTTGTGTGTTTTTTTTAAGATATCGATATTGTCTCATCCAGTGGTTTTGAAGAGACAGTGCCTCCCTTCCCAGCCTACATTTGCATAATAGCTTTTGATTATGATGGAAAAGGTTTAAAAATTGTGCTTGTTGGCTTATTTTATCCTGCCATCGAGCCACAGAATGCCCATACGGCTCGTGAGCACGTTGTACAGCTATGCTCACGAGCATAGAGGTTCCTGACCGCTATTGTAAGCAGACAGTTTGGTCACAATATGAATATGGAATTAACCTACTGATATAAACGTATTGTATTTCATTTTTACAATGAGCAGAATAATTACAACAAAAATTAAAAATATAGGCGGCATGCAGTGTCAGAATGAGCCACCCATAGCAACGCGTCATAGCAACGGCACTGACACGTAAATTTTTTTTTACTGTTACACATTGTTACTGTTCGTCAAGTTTTCATATTAATTATAATTCAAATTCTGTTTTAAGGCTTACATTTAAATGTGTCGTTTTATTTTGAGTGTATGGTCAATAAATAAAGGAATTAATTGAGATGGGCACAAAAATGACAGAATTTCTTCCCGTTTGTCGCGCCCCACTTAGCATGTCTCTATTCTCCACCAGTGGGGCGCGCCCCATAGTTTGAATAACACTGATATAGTGTAATATACAGTACACAGTAGAAAGACAGTGTAATATATACAGTATTTATTGTATATATATCAAATGCGTAAATACTTTGGCATACGTCAAGAGTTACAGCAAAGTTTTACACCTCTCAAAGTTGAAACTGCCTACTGTTGCATGAGTGATTTAAAAGTAGCTGACTAAAATAGGCTAGTAAGTCATACAATTAGCTAACAGATTAGCACAATTTGTCAATCATCTGGAAAGTATTCATCTCAGACTTGTCTTCACTAAATGTCCCTTTAGTAATTGACCTATATTAATACCACATGTTTTCATAGTGAATTTAAAGTATTGAAGCAATATAGAATATGCTAGTGTGTTTTCTTTTATGTATTTAAAGTTGGGAAAAAGTGGCTGGTAAAAAAATCATTTTTTTTCAGCGCCAGTCAATAGAAAACCATTAAAACCAGACATTTTTATGGATTTATAAAAAACGGACGCCCCGGACAGTGTGTAAAAAGTGGACATGTCCAGACAAAAGAGGACATTTGGTCACTCTAGTTGTATAGTTTGTATGGTCTTTGTAAAATTGCACATTGCAACTGTTATTTTGAAAAGCTGGTTATTTCTTGATTCTAAATTGTTATTTAAATTTAATAAAATATTGTTAAATGTAGTAAAGAGTCTGTAGTCTATCGCACAAACAAGCACTACCCCATTCAGATTGCAACCCCAATCTCCCCCCCGGTCTGACAACAAACCCCAACCTACCGCCTTAATGTTCTGTGGTAAACCCTGTATACAGCATTTCTCATGCTTGTGTTGAGCAGTAGGAGTTTTTCAGTCCCCTCTTCAGCTAGTCATTGTAACCAGAATGCCTCCTCCCTACGTTCACACCGTTCTATTGTGTAACGTTCCCCTCAGACATGCCCTGCTGAACTCCCGTTTCACCCAGCGTCACCTCCCAAACACCCTTCCCCAGTGTTGAGGGGTGGTGGGCCTTTATGGAGAGAACAGTCGACGGGTCGTAACATTCAGGTAAGGGAAACAAAGACATAGCTAAAAACACACCCGTTATCCTTGAAATGTAATTAGTGTCCATTAATCAAAGGTGCTGTGTTGAATGTTCATTCAGAGCAACAAAACTACTTCTCTTATAAGTGACCAGCTTACAAATGCTGTAAGAAAATGTCTTGATATTGTAAAATCAGAAATAGGGATGTATTTTGCATAATGATTGCTTACCATATGTAGTGGTTTGTTACACACAAAAGCATAGCCTAATGCCTCGTCTCCATTAACATGTAGAACCGTGAAATTCACCGTTCCGCCTGGTTATAGATGTGTCTCCATTACCCTTCTGACTTCTGGAACTCGAACCTTTTGCAATTTTTTTGCAGGCTGGCAGCCTCATTTGGAAGCTCGTGCCGGCAGCACCGTTAGGCGGTCTTATCCCTGGTTCCAGTTCAGTACAACCGCTGATTGGTCTAGGTGAAAATGTAGACGTGATGTCACACTAGTGTTTTGGCGTGTGGTTTCAACTGGCGCCATATTTAAAGTACTAACGGTGTAGGTAGTTATTACAGAAAGTAATAATTAGCGGAACGTCTTTGCGTGCGTTGCCTGTGCAGCGGCATTGCAGGATCAGTCTTTCTCTGCGATTCCTATTTAATACTTTTTGCCTGGACTTCATGAGACGTTTAAAAAGTAAACACAAACCAAAAAAAGAAAATGTAAGCGACTACGTCTTGCATTTTGTAAATGCACCCTTCTGACTCTACGTGATTGTTTTACTACAGTGCTTCGCGGTCGGCAGTCACAGGTTGCTCTGGATGCGCGTCATCTTCTGACGCCGTCTTAAATCGTAAAAAAACGTCATGGGAATCTTTTTCCGCGAAAGACATCAGAGCCCACTTTCCACTGAAGGCAGTGGAGACATACTGTGGTATCCTGATATTTAAGTTATAGTTATATGCAGTTCCACTCCACACCACTAACTGGGTCAAGGACCTTTGGGATTATGTGGGGAGCTGGGTACCCAGGGAGAGTAAGTGAAGGATGGCGTTAACTAAGTGAAGGGCTGTTGTGTTAACATGGACCTAAGTCAATAAATATATTAAGTCTGATATCTGGTCAAAAAAAATCCTGAGCCTGAACTATTTTTGGGAGGTGGGGGGGGGGTGGAGAGAAACTGCACAGATGGACTAATCTTCAATGGCACCATTTATTGTCAAGTATTACGGCTGTATGTTAAAATTGTAACTGAACTGCGTAAATAATGTAAAATAGGTTAATAATGTAAAATAAACCAATATTGACGATAACAAAAATACAGTAACAAGAGCTAAGTGCTTAAAAACTGGTAATCTGAGACTGACATGGACAGATTCACTTCTCTTCAAGCTGTATTAGGAATATAGGCAATAGTAGCTTCCTCGAGCGAAACGTGCAGAAACAAGCACCAGACTCTCAGTTTCTGGCACCAACTGCCAAAAGGTTTGCCATCTCTACCAACTTCTTCTATGAGTACTTGCTGATACGAGTACCGATACAAGTACTTTAATTTACATTGCAGGTGAAAAATGTGTACCTAATATCTATTACAAATGTCATTAGTTTATGTCTCCTTCCCTAATTAGCTAAAAAGAGAGCAGTACGTTTGTGAAAGCGAATGCAATAGCCGCATCTGTTCGCATGTACTAAGCATTGCAGACGTTTTGTGTAAGATGAGAATGTCTGTTTGAAGTGACTTTCTCCAAACAGGGATAATGACCTAATCATAGGGCTGGGCGGTATGACCAAAAATGTATATCACGGTATTTGTCAAAATTCTACCGGTTTCACGGTATTTGACGGTATTTCTTTTTTCATACATAATCAAGTGTTCCCAGCATTCTTTCTACAGTTTGAGATAGGAATTATTGCAGTAGATTGACTTAGGATGGTCTATTTTACTGTCATGATGAGTGAATATTGTAGAATAATTCCACACTAGTAGCTTACTGTATTTTAGCGAATATACTTTGTGTGATATGCACGTTTTTTACAAACGGTTCGGAGGTGCGCTATATAGAAAGTTTTTTACACACTGATAACTGCAGTCATTATTTTTGTTCTGTGCTGTTGTTGTAGACCAGCTTTTCCTAAAGTGGGATACAAAATAAATTATATTCTATATATAGGGCCCTATGAAATTAGTGTTATTTTTTGGCCAATTCTGTTTTATGTTTTCCAAATTCCGTGATTTCCGTTATTTTTTCCAATTTCCGTGATTTGGACAAAAGTTGCATTCAGAAGCCCGCACCCGAACCTAAAATATAGAGAATTTTGCTGTACAGTTTGCACAAGCATTACCAGGAAGGCTAAATTTACTTTCCATATGATCAAAGTACTTATTTCTAGACAGACAGAAGGCTATTTCACGAAATATTAGTCATGTTAATAACACATTGTTTCTTCTTACAGATGAGTCTACCCACAATAAAAAATAAAAGTAGACAAAGATTTCCTAAGATATGGAAGAAAAGTGGAACGACGACAAACAAACATATTTATAAACGTTATTTTAATAAGTTGTATCAGGCGCAATCGTGTGGACAAAGCCATAACATTCAGCAGCAGTCCCGCTATTTCGACCTTGCTCTCCCTGAGTGCAAGCTGCCTGATTAGCAAGACCGTCAGAAAATTGCTTCAGGCGAAAGAACATAGTCAGGGGCGTCGGACTGGGAGTAAAACCAATACTGATTTCCAGGGCCCAAAGGGGAGAGAGGGCCCTTAAAAAGTCTGGAATATATTGGGGTTGAGGAACATGGGGGCCCATCAGGACCGCCTATGCATAGGGCCCAGGCTCTTGTGCTACACCGCTGAACATAGTAAACTATACCTAGTTATATATCATAGTTATATGCATTTGGATAAGTGATTGGAGAAAAACAAGCGTTGTTTGATTGGAAAATATAGAATGGAGTGAATACCGATGTTAATCGCTGTCCGTTATCAAACGGATTACAACGTTTGAACTATATGACGGAGCGCATGCTGGCCAAATTCGGTAGAGAAACATTGCATATAGCCTATATATAGAGCGCAAATTAACTTCCATGTTTGCTGCCTTTTGTATTAGGACACACTCAATGACAGTTGTTAATATTACTAATATCCGCGAGATTCCGTGTTATAAGTAAATTCTGTTTTTATTGATACATTCCGCGATTCCGATTTTCCGCAACGCGGAAACCATAGGGCGCTAGATATAATATATTATATATTCTATGGAATGGCACATATTGTATGTTCTTTTCACAGAGTTTCTCTCTTAACTCATCAGATCCAAAATTAAAATATACAGCAGAGAGCCCTAGAAATAATATATACATTTTAGACCTTGACCTTTATACAACGTTGATATTTTGGAAACTACTATCTTACTCAAGTCGCAGAGTATAACACTTTTACGAGCAGACAGTAATAATCATAGACACATCATACAGAATATACCAGTTGGCCAAATCCTTAGACTTACAAAGTAAATGCACGAATGCTAAAGTGTTTTATTATCCGAAAACCGGGAATGAATACAATATTCATAATTTTATTAATTGTAGCATGGTGTTCACCCGCCCATTATATTATTCTTACGATGAAAGAGTTGCTATATGCACAGCAGACTTCGTTTTAACTGTAAAATATACATGTAGCCGAATTAGAGACAATCATTTAAACTACTGTCACTTCATAGACGCGTGTAAATTATTATAGAGACCATCGGAATTCGAAAAGTAACTAACAAACTATCGGTTGTATGCTTTCACTGAAGACAGAAAGCACCACTTCAGTATCCATTTTCCACTAGAAATTCAATTGTTTTAAACATAAGAGACAAAACTTTTTTTATATGCCTGTTTCTGCTGACAAAGAAGATGAATGTTTACCATGATTTCGGCTTGTTCGAGGGAATTCCTCCTGCCGTATATTCTACAGAAGCTACACTCGCGTACTGTCTTGGGCATTCCTCCTGTCGAATTCTATAGTAGCTACATTGACATAAAAGCCCACCCAAATAGTACAGTAGGCTATATGAATCAAACAGCATTCCAGGTTGGAATTTAATGTATTCAGCAGTGTCGCAAAGGCGCAGCTTTCCGGACGTTGTCTATTCAAATACACCGGTATGGCGGTATATAAAAAATTCATATCATGACGAAAATAAATACCGGTATTCGGTGTGAACCGGTAT
>JACXGM010023020.1:0-16413 GCA_016801145.1 Umbra pygmaea | reverse complement strand
GTGCCCGGATGTGCCCAAGTGAAGAATTTTCACATGAATAACTAAAAAACATGATATTGTTACCTAACAGTTCTCATAATCACAACTATTTATACAAAGTGCCAAATGCAATACCAAAAAAAAAAGTGTGCCAACATGTACCAGGATGTGCCCAGATGTGCCCAAGTAAAGAATTTTCACATGAATAACTAACAACATGATATTGTTACCTAACAGTTCTCATAATCACAACTATTTATACAAAGTGCCAAATGCAATACCACATTTAAAAAAAGTGTGCCAACATGTGCCAGGATGTGCCCAGATGTGCCCAAGTGAAACATTTTCACATGAATAACTAAAAACATGATATTGTTACCTAACAGTTCTCATAATCACAACTATTTATACAAAGTGCCAAATGCAATACCAAATAAAAAAATGTGCCAACATGTGCCCGGATGTGCCCAAGTGAAGAATTCACATAAATAACTAAAAACATGATGTTACCTAACAGTTATAATCACAACTATTTACAGTGTCAAATGCAATACCAAAATACCCCAAAATACCTTCACCAACATGTGCCAACGGGGGTTGGCGTTGATCCTGAATAGGATGTTGAGGGATCAGGGTGTGTCTTCTTGGGTGCTGGCTTCCAGAGTTCATCAGAGTCCAAATCTCTACAATGAATGAGAAAAAAAATAGTTAGAACTAAGTTTCCTGTAATCATATACATTTTCTATACTTTGTGCACATGGAACAAAGTTGAATATAATGTGAAAACATCACAGCAATTATACTTCTGTTAGTACTCACGTTTCTTATAATCACATCCTAGTTATAATTGGTTCACACGCTTGGTTCTAAGGCTGTTGTTGCAGTACATCTACTTAGATTAGACAAAAAATAACATCCCGTGTTGAACGCATGATTCAAAGGCACCACGGCACAATGCCAAAATCCAAACGCGATTATAACTACAGTAGACCACATCTAGTTTCTACACTTTGTACACATACAACAAATGTGAAAATAATGTGAAAACATCACAGAAAAATACTTCTGTTAGTACTCACGTTTCCTATAACGACATGCTAGCTATCATTTGTGCACATGCCTGGTTCTAAGGCTGTGGTTGCAGTACATAAACTTCGATTAGACAAAAAATAACATCCTGTGTTGAACGCATGATTCAAACAAAGGCACCACGGCACAACGCCAAAATCCAAACGCGATTATAACTACAGTAGACCACATCTAGTTTCTACACTTTGTGCACATACAACAAAGTTGAAAATAATGTGAAAACATTACAGCAATCATACTTCTGTTAGTACTCACGTTTCTTATAATCACATCCTAGTTATTTCCCTGCTGTGAAAGCTTAGTTCGAACTAAGGCATAATAACTAGGCTACATTCATGAAAAACTATGTTAGAATAAGAAATAACTGATGTTACTCACCGATCTAAAAGTGGATCTTTCCCTTCCAAAAACATTTGACAATCAAGCACTTCGGAGTCACTTTCTCTTAAAATTTCCTCCAAAGCTTCTTGAACGTGGATATCTCTCTTCTTGGACAAACTTTTTTCACCTTTGGGAGGCATCTTGTAAAAGTTTGAAAACAGAAACTCTTGTCTTGCAAACTTTCTCTTGCGTAACGAATACCGCTGTGCAACCGCTAGGCATAAAGCTAGTAACCAGGAAACAAGAAATAATTTTACGTGCAACTGCAGCTTATATTCTGTGTTGATCAGAAGGATCAATACTATTTGACTGAACAGCCCTGCTCATTGGCTCTCTAACAAGATTACATTCAGATGATTCGGTTATGATTTGCTTTCATTACTGTCACTCAAGTAAGTACTGTGACATCATTTCTCTGCGTAATGACAGAGGTACTACACAGACAAAGAGATATCTATCTATATCTTCCGGTTGCGTAAAATGACAAATCAGATATTTTTTTACATCTACGTTACCTAAGGTATTAAAATCAGGAAGAATTGGGTGGCTCGGAAACGTTTTAGATGGTGTATTGTTCGGAAATAGTTGGGTGAGTCTTCATACACAACGTGATTTGCGGTAAAGTTGCATGATGTTTCTGATTGTTTTCACATAACAAAATTGATTATAACAACGAAAACAATGCTTTATTTTATTGCTGGGACCCTTTTGAGAACGAATCCGAGAAAGATAGCTGACTGTAAGTACATTTTTCTTTGTCAGCCGTGGATGTATTAGCTCAGTCCCGGTTTTGTTTACATTGCACTCAAGTCACATAATAACATGGCTTTTTATTCTTGTTATAGCTATTGTAAATCGGATATGTTTGCTAAATTTGTGAAATTCTAAGCTTTCTGTAGATATAAGCCATGTATATGCAGAGTTAAATCTGCACTTGTGGGCAATGATTCTATTCACCTTTTGGCCAACTCTCCCGCGGCCGGCAGCGTGAGCTCGAACAGGTTAAACCCAATTTCATGAGTCAATTCACCCATTTAATTTGTATTCTGATAGGAAGAACATTAGCCTCTGTCAGTGTCAGCTAGCTAACATCAGCATACAATTGTCCCTTTTGCTAGAATAAACAATCCACAGTCAATGGATTAATTATAGTTTTGTCCACCAATGTCCAACATCATTGACATTGATGGATGTCAGGTCTAGGTGTTACAGGTCAATAAAGAAGCGAGAACAGACCCATTATTTGAAGGTTATTTTAGGAGGCTAAGGCATAATGGCAAGAAGTTTAACCCCTTTCACTGTTGCCTGTTTACATCAAGTCAATCAACAGCCACGTGCAATAAATTGCTATACCTTTGTGACGTATGTACGATATACAGATATCAATATCATGATAATGTAACTTTGCATTTAAATTCTTTAATATCCTGTTTGTTGAATACAACATGTTAATGGTGTAAGGGTCGTCCTACTGCGGTTGCAGATTTCCAAGGATTTTTGGCTCTTTCTTACATTTCTATACCATTTGCAACAAGATTTTCATTTTTATTTAACTTTATCAACTAAAATTATTAGTGTTGTGTGTTTAATGTAGATTGTTTTTCAAACTGATACAGCCAAACTTCAAGAAACCTCATGCAGCTGTACAGCAGGCAAGGATCTGTACAACCATCTAGTGGCCCATTACAGCAGGTGAAGTCTGTGGTCTGGGATGATATTTACATGGGCAGGTTGATTGGAGTGACACTGGTTCTAGAGGTCTACCTTTGATTATTAACAAGCACATCCTCAATCTTGTTCTGCAGATGAGAGCTGTACCACCACCTGTGGCCTGTACAAGCTCTTTGCAAACATGGCATCGACCAAGGACAAAGGTAACATTGTAGCCGCGTGGACCTGCACCGCATTGAATATACTTCCAGTCTATTTTTCAGCTCCGTGAGCAGTGTGTCCCAAACTTTACGTGGGGCTGCGCAGCTGTACGTCTGGCTACATTGGTTAACATGGGAGTGAATTGGAAGCGGTGCCATTCCACATGGCTACCACAAGCAGTGTGTTTACACCATTACAAGTAAGATACTAGTAGAATCATGGCTACTTGTTAACCTCTTAAGGATTAATATCCCGCCCTTCGAATACCCCCCCCAAAAAGATAAAATGGACTAGAATCACAGTTCACAAGTCCAATATTTTGGATATATATACATGTCATATATCCACAGAAAGCTAAGACACTCAGAAATTTAGGAAGTGTCTCCATTCTACAGTAGCTATAACAAGAATTCTATTTTTATTTCATAATATGAGCTATGTGCCTTGAACATATGCACCTCAAATAAAATGGAATGTCAACTAGAAACACGGCTAACAACCTCATCTTTTAGGATATATATACAAGTCTTATATCTTTACAAAGCTTAAAAAGTCAGGAATCTAGCAGATGTCTCTGTTTTACAATAGCTATAACAACCATAATGTGAGCTATGTGCCTAGTAAACAATGACATTATTTTTTTAGCCTCATAAAAAATACAATGTGGAATAAAATCGAAGCACACAAATGCAATATTTACAATATATAAATCCCATTTTTAAAGCTTAAAACCTTGGGAATTTAGCAAATGTCTCAGTTATACAATAGCTATAACAACAAGTTATAACTAGTCAAAATGTGACGTACATAGCCATGACATCAAGCATAGTTTTTCTTGTTTTGTGAAAATGACAATTTCATGACTATACATTTACAAGAATCTATACTTGCCTTGAAACCACCTAACTCAACCTAGGCCATTTCAGATAGGCTTCTGGCCCTTGACGAACCAGGCGTGGGGGGTTGGTATGTCCCCACTACCATTCAGCAAAACGTGGGCTGTGATTTATTTCCTGGGATAAAGCACTTGCATGACGATTTTTACAATTTAAGTGTGCGTCAGGCGATGAAGCACATCCAAAGTGAATCACTGGAGCCTCTTGTATACTGTCATTGACTGGAGCCAGAAGTTGAGGCAGAGGTGTGCATTTACGAATATGCAGGACATAGTTGATTTTGAGTTGCTTAAGTTTTCTTATTTTGCTTTTTAATCAGTTTTAAATGTCTACAGCAATTCAGTCAAACTTTAATAAAAATGATTTGTGGACAAAGAGAAATCCTGCAATACTTTCATGTTTTGTCATTGCACTATTTAAATTGCCTCCCGGAAACATCATGAGAGCTCTCTGGAAAAGTTTAGAGTTATCTTTGTATGTAAGTTCAAGTTTCCTGCCAATGGTGTGCCAATGGTGTTGCTTGGATAATAGTTTGTCATGGCAAATGCATCGTTTTTGAGAGCAATACAGGAAATCTTCAAGACAGCAATCACAAACACAATTCAAATGGTAAAAAAAACAATTCAAATGGTACAGCAGATCATATTGTCTGGACCCTGGTAACCAATAGATTGGTTGTGGATCACACATTGCACTGGTGATGTGTTGGTATGTGCCTCAATGACTTGAGTTTCCAGCTTGCTTTTAAATGTGAAACAGTCTGATCAGGTGTATATTACTATTTGTATGGTAGCTGGGATTGCTATTTCAGGATTGCATATATTTTCCATCATTAACACTTACATTACAATAGTAGGAAGCAATAATTGCATTTTTTTCCCAGATATTTCACAGGTTGCAGAGATACAGGCGAGCACCAATTGTTTGGACACGGTACCAGTCAACTGAGTGGTGGGACCGCTGTGTTCCACAGTTCACAGATGCCCAATGGATAGAGAACCTCTGTATGTCAGCGGAAAATTTCCAGTTTCTCTGCTACAGACTGAGCCATGTAATGGAGAAGCAGAACACATGGTTCTGCCTTTATGTCCCTATCAGGAAGCGTGTTGCCATTGTCTCGTTGAAGCTGAATACCGCAGCATAGCACAGCTCTTTGGTGTTGGCCGTACAACTGTGCAGCACTGCGGCCTGGGTTCCTTGCTCATCCAAACCCTGACAAGCTGGCAGAGATGGCTGCCTACTTTTAACAATGGTGAGGGGTACGCCAGTAAGTGGGGTCTGTCAATGGAAGTCACATACCAATCATTGCACAAGAAGAGTATCACTGTGATCATTTTAACCACTGTGATCATTTTAAGGCTGGTGAAGCCTTTTGCAGACAATGGCAACTTCAATGAGCAGACAGACTAGACAAGATGGCAGACTAAATGAGATCATGTAAGCTTCAAGACAAACTTTGAGATAAAACATAATAAATAAAGACTAAGATAGTAGCTACTGGATTCAAAATAACTAAACAAACTGGATAATAAACAAATATTAAGTACACACACAAACAACTATGGCTGAAAGTAAAACTGGGGAACCTATACCAAAACGCGAGCTCGATTCCTCGACAGACACGGACAATATAATATTTTCACCTCCGGGAACGGTAAGGGCAGATTTGGACGTATTAAAATCAATAAACGATAAATTGGGCATACTTGAATTAGTTAGTAATGATATAAAAGCACTAAAAGTGAGTCTCGAAATGAATGATGAGACAACGGCTTTGTTAGAGAAAGTGACAAACAAATTAAACATATCCGTCAACAACATGGCAACCAATATCAATGAACTAAAAAAGGAGAACAAACTTTTTAAAGAAACATTACTGGACATACAAACTTGATCAATGAGAAATAATATTGTACTTACAGGTATCCAAGAGAAATAACAAGAGGTTAAAGAAAAGGTCGTAGGTGATTTTCTCCAAATAGCACTTAAAATCCCAAGCAAAAATATTGATATGATCAAGTTTGAATGTGTTAACCGTTTCGGACAAAAGAACCAAAAATATGATTGCCCTATTATTGCTAAATTTGCCTATTTTCAGGATAAAACCATTGTTAAAAGCTTGGGGAAAAGACTGGCAGGTTCAAACGTCGGTATGAATGATCAATTCCCAGAGAAAATTGCGGAACGACATAAAATACTTTATCCAATTCAAAATTTAAACAGAATGAAAGGAAAATGCGTTTCGCTTGTTGTTGACAAACTATACATTGACAATCAGCTATTTCGGGAGAAAAAAGCTACCCCCTGGCTATATTAAAATGGCTTACAAAAAAGAATATGAAGAAATGTATAATACTTGTAAGGTTGGGAAAACAATTGTTAAAATTATATATAGATATTAAGTTTTGTTAATTATTAACTCAAATTGAAATTAAAAAATAATGAACAAATGGATTGTGGGAGCGGAAGTGCATTATATGTGTTTGCGACTGGTGAAATGGATTGAGGATGCCATGATATGCGTGTGGGTGTCAATGCTTGTATACCTCTATACTAATGTAGGCCTATGTTTGTGAGCTGGGGCTGTATGGGGGACTGTGAAGTTGTACAAAGGGATAATGCTTATAACTTATAGTGCAATAACAACTTATAACTTATCCATATATTTTATGGATTCATTGTACAGTGGAACAAATTGCTTTAAACTCATATTCATCTAATAAAAAGTGATTACTAATTTACCTCTATGGAGAGATCTCTTTCCTTCAGGGGACAGCCTGAAGGACCTGGTGTCACGCTTGAATGAAGAGGAGACAGGCGCAGGTATACAATAATGTAGTGCTTTTAAGGCCCAAAACACAGGAATACCTCCAGGGAAGAATAACCACAAAAAATACGTAACATACAGATCCAACAATCGACAACATAACAAGCATTCACTTCCTTATAAATAGACCCTGGCAGCTAGTAAACAACTAACAAAGGACACCTGCGTGCGTAACAGAGCATGAAGATGCCTAGAGTACCTAGGCTTCTAAAGCCGGGAAAGCAAAGGTCCCACATAGTAATAGAACAGAAAGTAAATGTCAATATTTGGGCGAATCAGATCACCTACGTCGCTCTGCATGGGCGTGACAGTATCCCCCCCGACAGGAACGGCTCCAGCCGTAGAAGGGGACGGCAAGGACCGCGGACGGCCCCGCGTCCGAGGACCAGGGCGATCCGGCCGCCGGAGCTGGAAAGCCCGGCAGAGGGAGGGGTCCAGAACGTCCCTGGCAGCCACCCAACTGCGCTCCTCAGGACCGTAACCCTCCCAATCAACGAGGTACTACAATCCCCTCCGACCTCTCCGGGAGTCCAGCAGGTCCCGGACCGAATACGCCGGTTCCCCATCGATGGATAAGGGGGAGGAGGCTCCGACACGAAGGCATCATTGTCCAATGGACCCCGCACCGTCGGCCTGAGAAGGGAGACATGGAAGGTAGGTGTGAGTCGTAGATGCCGGGGCAACTGCAGGGTATAGGACACCTCGTTAACCCGTCTAAGGATAGGATACGGCCCCATGAAACGGGGGGACAGCTTTCTACAAGGGGTGCGGAGAGACATGTCCCGAGTAGAAACCCAGACCCGGTCACCCACTTGGAAGACCGGTGCCTCCGACCGGTGGCGATCCGCCTGGAAACGGTGCCGTCTGACCGCCCGCTGCAACCGCGTATACGCGGCATTCCAGAGTCTCTTCGCGTGGTGGAACCACTCATCGACCGCCGGATCCTGGTCCGTGCTTGGATGCCAGGGTGCCAGGGGAGGCTGATACCCTAGGACACACTGGAAAGGTGTTAACTGGGTTGCTGAGTGCCTGAGGGAGTTTTGGGCATACTCTGCCCATGGGAGGATGTCCGCCCAGTCCCCCTGACGGTCATGCCAATAAGATCGGAGGAATCTCCCGATCTCCTGGTTAGTCCTCTCTATTTGCCCGTTCGATTGGGGATGGAAGCCGGAAGTGAGGCTGACCGTGACCCCCAGCCTCTCCATGAACGACCGCCATACTCGGGACGTAAACTGGGGTCCGCGGTCCGACACTATGTCCTCTGGGAGATCGTAGTTGCGGAAGACATGGGTGAAGAGAGCCTCGGCCGTCTGGAAAGCTGTAGGCAGACATGGAAAGGGCAACAGTTTACAAAACTTCGAAAAGCGGTCAACTGCCACTAAGACCGTGGTGAAGCCTCGAGACGGTGGGAGATCGGTGAGAAAATCAATGCTGATGTGTGACCATGGACGTTGTGGGATCGGAAGAGGATGGAGCTTACCGTACGGCTGGTAGCGAGGGCTGGTGCACTGGGCACAGGTGGCACAGCACGACATATACCTGCGGAGCTCCCTCTCCATCCCGTGCCACCAATACTTCTCCCGGAGCGTTTGGAGTGTTCGTCGCACCCCAGTGTGACCTCTGGTAGGCAATGTGTGAGCCCACATGATGACACAGTCTCTGTAAGCAGGAGGCACATATACCAACCCCGGAGGGCACGTAGAAGGCGGAGGCGCCTCTCCCTGATCTCGCCGAATCGCCTCATCGACCTCCCACACGATGGGCGCTATGATGCGCACCGGAGGAACGAGGGATGTCTCAGGCCGGCTTTCCACAGCCCCCCCATACATATGTGAAAGGGAGTCGGCTTTCCCATTTTTGGAACCTGGACGATATGACATGGTGAAGTCAAAGCGTGTCATAAATAAAGCCCACCTGGCCTGCCTTGCGTTCAATCGTCGGGCGGTCCTGAGATACTCCAGGTTGCGGTGGTCTGTCCAGATCAGGAACGGATGGTTAGCCCCCTCCAACCAATGTCTCCAGCGCTGCAGGGCGTCCACTACAGCCAGGAGCTCTCGATCCCCCACTGCGTAATTACGCTCCGCCGGACTCAGCTTCCTCGAATGGAAGGCACAGGGGTATAGTTTCGCCGGATTACCTTGCCCTTGAGAAAGGACCGCACCCACGCCGACCTCTGATGCGTCCACTTCCACCACAAAAGGCAATTCGGGATCCGGATGTCGTAGAATGGGGGCCGAGGTGAATCTGTCCTTGAGAGTCTGGAACGCGTCATCAGCAGCCAAGGACCATGCCAGCCTGCGCGCCCCACCCCTCAACAGGGCCGTCAGTGGCGCTGCCACTGAACTAAACGAGCGAATGAACCTCCGGTAATAATTTGCGAAGCCCAAGAAACGCTGGAGCTCCTTTATGGACTTCGGTACAGGCCACTTAGTGACAGCTTCAACCTTATCCACCTCCATTTCGAGGCCAGAGGCAGAGATCCTGTATCCTAAAAAGGCAACAGACGGCTGATGAAACAGACATTTCTCCAACTTAGCATACAATTGGTTCTCCAGTAACCTGCGCAGGACCTCTCTTACGTGCTGCACATGTAGGGCCAATGTGGGGGAGTACACGAGGATGTCATCAATGTACACTATGACAAAGCGCCCCAATAGATCCAAAAACACCTCATTGATAAACGCCTGAAACACTGATGGGGCATTCGTGAGGCCATAGGGCATTACGAGGTATTCGTAATGCCCTGAGGTCGTACTAAAGGCAGTTTTCCACTCATCCCCCTCCCGTATTCTAACCAGATTATATGCGCTGCGAAGGTCCAGCTTAGTGAAATAACGGGCACCCTTCATAGTCTCCACAGCGGAGTGAATAATAGGGAGAGTGTACCTATATCTTACTGTGATGGCATTAAGTGCTCGGTAGTCCACACATGGTCGAAGGCCTCCGTCTTTTTTCTTAATGAAGAAGAAGCTGGAAGACACTGGCGACATGGACTTCCTGATATGCCCTTGAGCTAGACTCTCACTGACGTATGTTTCCATAGACCTGGTCTCCGCGACGGACAGGGGGTAGACATGACTGCGTGGTAACGCCACTCCCTGCAGGAGTTGGATGGCGCAGTCTCCCGACCTGTGTGGCGAAAGCTTAGTAGCCCTGGTGCTGGAAAACACCTCTCTTAGGTCGTAGTACTCTGTAGGGACAGAGGAAGATACACCCCTCTCGGAGGCAGGACTCTCCACTGACGTGGTACACAGTGACACAGAACGACAGGTGCTCTTACATTCCGAAGCCCACAACAGTATTCTTTTAGTTCTCCAATCGATAACCGGACTGTGCACTTTCAACCAGGGCATACCCAATACGAGGGAATAAGACTTTGAAGAAATGTAGTACAACCTTAAACTCTCAGTGTGCTGGTCACCAACCTTCAACAGCAGCGGAACGGTGCGTTGGGTGATCTTCCCCCCCCCCCACCGGACGCCCGTCAACAGCCAAAACAGGGATCGGAGGCTCCAAATCCTCACAAGGAATAGCCCACTCCCGAACTAGGACCTCACTGATGAAATTCCCCGCCGCCCCAGAATCAATGAGTGCCAGCAGGGCAGGTCTCTCCGGACGGTCCAACAAGGAGACTGGGGTGTCCATGACATCTGGTGAGAAGGGAAGAGCAGAGACATTGAGGCTTACCTTCCCATAAGAGCTGCGGCTCCGCTCTGTAGGTCTCTCCTGGAGTGCACCGGTCCTCTGGTAGGACACTGAGCAAGTAGGTGTCCCTCTTCCCCACAGTAGAGGCATAACCCCAAGCAAAGACATCGCCCTCTCTCCAGCTGGGTAAGCCTGGTCATGCCTACCTCCATGGGCTCCTCCCGAACCATCGGTCCCGGGGATACAGCGGAGCGCGCCAAGGGTTTTTTCCTGGCACGTAATAGCCCGTCCAGTTTCACCACCATCTGTATAAGCTGGTCCAGAGTGGCCTTGTCATCACGGCATGCCAGCTCCACCTTGACCTCATCCCTCAGCCCCTCTCTGAATAGGGACAAGAGGGCTGCCTCGTTCCACCCGCAAGAGGAGGCCAGGGTCCTAAACTCCAGAGCATACTCCGCTGCGGTCCTGTTGCCCTGTCGCAGGTGGAGTAGCCGGTCACCTCTCTCTCTCCCTACCGGCGTGTGGTCGAAAACCGCCTGGAACAATGCGGTAAATCCCTCGTAGTCCCTGGTCTCTGGTCCCGAGATATCCCAGAGAGCAGTTGCCCACTCTAATGCCTTCCCAGTAAGGAGAGAAATGACGGTTGCGATTTTCGCCCTGTCTGTTCCGGGGGTGTCTGGGCGGCTCGAAAAATATAAATCCATCTGTAGGAGGAAGCTGCGGCAACGCTCAAGATGTCCATTATAACGCTCTGGAAGAGCGACTTCCCAACCTCTGCCGGTCGCCTCCGATGATACCTCTCCCTCTACTGTGCGCGGACATGTGGGCGCCGGAGAGCTTTGGGTCTCCATGCGTCGCAAGCGCTGGAGAATCTCCTCAACCGCCACCTCCAGGTTGCCCAGTTGGTTATGGTGCTGTAGTAGCACTCTGTCCCTGTCCACCAAGGCCTCCTTGCCAGCTTGGTTCCCTGCTGCCTCCATAAAAGGTTGATTGTTCTGTCACGCTGGAATGAAGAGGAGACAGGCGCAGGTATACAATAATGTAGTGCTTTTTAATAAGGCCCAAAACACAGGAATACCTCCAGGGAAGAATAACCACAAAATAGACGTAACATACAGATCCAACAATCGACAACATAACAAGCATTCTCTTCCTTATAAATAGACCCTGGCAGCTAGTAATCAACTAACAAAGGACACCTGCGTGCGTAACAGAGCATGAAGATGCCTAGAGTACCTAGGCTTCTAAAGCCGGGAAAGCAAAGGTCCCACATAGTAATAGAACAGAAAGTAAATGTCAATATTCGGGCGAATCAGATCGCCTACGTCGCTCCCCCCTATGCGTGGGCGTGACACCTGGACACTAGACATTTTCTTGACTCTCTCATGCCTGTTGTAGGCTGCTTTTGTGTGTCACATGATGGTCAAAACCTACTGGAGCAGCCCCTCCCTCAGTGACCCTAAGAAGGAAGAACTAAGCCAAGCCCTAAGAAGGGTTACATAATAAACAGGGATATTCTCAAAGCTGCCATGGAAACCCTGTTGATCTGTACCTACCAGTGGGGATTCCGGTGGGGTATCCCCTTCCAGGTAGTGGCAGTGCTTGGCAAACACTGGCCGCAGTAACCTGTGGGTAGGGGGTCACACTCGGACAATCAGGGAGGAGGTTATATTGTGTTTTATTGTGGCCGCGTTAGTATAAGACAATTTTGGTCTGAACACTCAAAAGAGAGAGAGATCATAGGTGTCAACATCAGGTGTCATTTCTGTAATTTTGACCAAATTTTGGAAACATATTTTGTTGTGTTTGTGTCTTTCTGGGCTGCTTTGCATGGAGGTCCATCATGCAGCTGTGGCAGAATAGGATTTTGGGGGAGTGCAACCATTGTACATCTACTGGTTTAATGGCTTGGGATGAATGAATGGGATAATTAGGAATGTGTGAGTATGTTTGTTTGTAACCCACAATTGATGCATGTGAGATTAGTAATTCAACCCATACAGAAGTTACTATAACAATAATATTCACTAAAATATCAACTGATTATTTGGAGGTGTCTCTATAATGGAAGTGTTGAAAGGGCTAGAACAGGTACTAATAGAAGTGGAATACTTTCGGGAAATGAAAATAGCTACAAAATAAACTTAAAATAAAGTATCTTTATATATAAAATGTATTGAGCGCTACACAAATTGAAAAGGGTAATTGGAATAGTATTGGTAGTCGGTTTGCCTATACACTACATATGGCACAACGTGCTTGGTGTTGGGGAAGGACGCTACCTAGTACAGGGCTTGGGAGTAGAGCTTTAATCGGTCCTGAAAATGTTAACCCGACACTGACCGAACCCGACACAGATCTGTCCGAACCCGAGACCGAACCGGCACCTTAATAGGTTTTTGAAGCCCGAACTGACTTACAGCCCGACATATTGAATGTAGACAAATACGCATATGGATGGCGAAACCGTTGTTTTATAAACGATAAACATTTGCAAAATTAAAAAGCCAAGTGTGGTAAAAACGACAATATAGGCTATATTATTTAACAGCAGGCTATATTATTATTTCACAGGCTGCAACATGAAACAATGACAGTCTTAAATACAAGAAAAATAATGTGAATGAATGAATGCTGGGTTAGATTAGATTTAATTATAGATAGGTAGATCTTTATTAATCATTTGCAGTGTACAATTAGATTGGAAACGATCTAGACTTGGACAATGATAGCTACTACATGTGACACAGACGCTAAATTCGACTAAACATCTGATCATAATGGGTAATCAAAGGCCAGAATACCAGTGAACGAACATGAAACGGTACACACTGGAGAGAAATCACTTACTGTATTTATCTAGGCTAAAGGCGATCTCTCTCTATGGGATACCGTTAGATTACACCTTGTTTTATTTTTCTTCAAATGTTGATATGAATGACAAGACCAAACATTAACATTATAAGATTACGAATTGATTGCTGTAAAATCTAATTCTTAAACAGCATTTGTATAGCTATAGGAATGATTTGCGATAAGCAGTCTCCACTTTTATTTTGAGACAGGTCAAGTTCAGTTTGGGATGCCTTCATAATTAAAAAGACAGCGGCAACTTTTACATTGCACATAACCCACCGGTATATTAGTTTGATCATGCACATTGTCAAAGTGTTTCCACACCTCCGACTAAATTTTTTTTTCCTGGGCTGACAAACTGTTATTGCTAGAAGCCAGGAGTCTCTTCACCTCCGCAGCATCCATTATCGTTTTTCTCTAAATATCATCAACAAATCAGTCACAGGGTGAGGGAAAAAGGGCGTGGACAGAAAACGATTTGACTGAGATAGGAGTTGCTTAAATTAACCAAGTTAGGAACTAAAATGAAGCAATATAAAAGTATGTTTTTATATATTTTTTATTACCGTTATCAATTTACAGACCGAACCCGGCCCTAACCCAACGTGCCTGGTGAAATATGTGAGAAATTAAGACCGAATCAACCCGAACCCGACGGGTTAGGGTCGGTCCCGTCGGGTTCGGGCAGAAATCTCAAGCTCTACTTGGGAGGGAGTGGATTGGGAGCAATAGGGAGGACCATTGGGACATGGTTATCAATGTCTTTTGTCCACTTCAGCAGGATCTTTTGTCCTGACAGCTGTCCTGCCTAAGTATGCTAAATACATTTATTTACATTATGATAGAGAAATCTGTATACACGTCCATTGATCAGAATAAAAAAAATAGGAAAACCACTGCAGTGAGGTTCTTGTCAAGATTCTTTGCTCCATTCCAAATATCCCATGAGTGAAGTACTCCAGAGTCCTTGTATCTACCAGAGCTATGATCTTGTACAAAAAAGAAGTCATTCATTTAGAAGCTAATACATGCAACAGATAAATCATACACATCTACTAAACATAAGGATTTTATACTTGCACTTTAAATAAAACCAACTTACTCATAAGAGCAGCAATCTGAGTGTGAGCATCTGTACATATTTCTGTGAGCTTTATTTCTGTTAGAAGCTTGTCCATTGTGCTTACAAAAGCTTCTCTTTCCATGATGACAGAGTTTCGCTGGGTCTGCCTTTTATCAATATTCACAACAGATATGATTTCCTTTTAATCATTCTCCATGGTGGTGTAGGTGCAGTACTGGCCCCAGTGTCCTGGACTGTCCATCCTTCCACCTGCTGTAAAAGTCAAGCACAAAGAATCTCTTCAAAAAAGACATATTTGAAAGGTGCAAGACAGGATGTACTTTGTTCTTTTTGAACTTTAAAAAATTAAAATATTAAAAGCAAGTAAGATTACCAAACAAACTACATCATGATGTAAGGATTCTGCACAGAGATAATTTGTTTGACTATTAATTTGTTGTTTTTAAAAGCCAGGGTACATACCTAGCACAACACCATCTTTATTCTGCAGCCTTTGGATTGCTGTAGATCTCTTTTCTTCCCATACTTCCTTGATTGCTACTAGGCAGTAGGTGTCTTGAATGTTAAAGAAAGAGTCTTTCCCAACAAAGCCCATGTTCATGTAATTGAACAGGTGGGACACTTTATAATAATTATCTCTGGACAGGAGTATGTTTGTAGCCATAATAAAGTCCCCTGCCTGCATCTCATATTTTAGTGTGGGCTGGGAGTCCCACCTATTTGGTGACCGTTGGAACATATCTGTAAGATAACGAAACAGTAAGCTGATTAGTAGACATGTGTCCCCACCATAGTGTTCCATTTTAATAGATGTGTATGTATATATTAGAAATAACAGCAACTAAACTTAAATTTCTAAGCAAACTGTCACGTTTATATGTGCGCTTGGAGAGGGAGACTTGAACACGCAGTACGTGGCAAACCGTTCATGATTTATTCCATCAAGCAGTAATCCAAAGGAGCAAAACACACAGACAGCAGGGCGGGCTTACTAACAAACCTATATTACTCGCACTCTTTACAGTGGTGCGGACACTGGTACTAGGTTCTGGATACAGAGCTTACGCCTAAGAACTGCAAGCTAACATGTATAGCAACACACTGTTTGTAGCTCTCGGATAACTTGACATGGAGTAATCAAGGACATGAACTATAATCCTGGGCCCGTATTTATCAAGCTTCTCAAAGTGCCATTTTAGTCTTAAGTGCTGAGAATTGACGAAATTTACTCCTACTCTCAAACTTAAGTGTAAAAGCAAGTTATCAAATTTCTCAAAGCTAAAAATCACTCTTACTCTCCCAGATATTTAAGACCGCTCGAGAGGTCTCTCAAGTGGTTAAGAGTTGCCAGTAGGGGCTTGTGATGGCGTAGACAGAGACGTGCGCAAATCTTTAATGAGAGAAAGAATGTTTTTTTAATTGTTTGACGCCGCTTAATTAATTAAAAACTGTATTGTTTGGACAGAGCACGCATCAACTTCGTCAGCGACTGAGTGAGGAACGTCATTTCACAAGTGACATTTATGCAGCAATTCAATTTCAGATTAATTGAAGGTGGTGATTATGCTTTGTTTGCAACGCAATGCTGATGATTTGGCCCATCACAACCATCAATAAGCCGAATTGTAATGGAAACAATTATTGCATTTAAAGCTCAACACATTGTCATGCGTTTCACTGACTTCCCAACAACACCCCGCATAATCCAACAGAAGCAAACACAATTCATGCAAATAGCCGGCTTCCCAAGAGTAGTAGGCGCAATGGATGGCACTTATATAAAG
>JACXGM010023019.1:0-16414 GCA_016801145.1 Umbra pygmaea | reverse complement strand
AGTACTACACCAAACAACTCCTATGGATCTAACTACAGTACTACACCAAACAACTACTATGGATCTAACTACAGTACTACACCAGACAAACCCCTATGGATTTAACTACAGAACTACACCAAACAACTCCTATGGATCTAACTACAGTACTACACCAGACAACTACTATGGATCTAACTACAGTACTACACCAGCCAACTCATATGGATCTAATTACAGTACTACACCAGACAACCCCTATGGATCTAACTACAGTACTACACCAGATGCTGCTCTAGAAGATCAACACTGACCCACCAACTAGAGATGCAATCGTTCTAGCTGTGAAGCTATTATAGAATGCAAAACCTCAAAGTACTGATTACGGACAGAACTGTTCCAAATGTATACCGTAACAGCTGCATTCTTCTCACACTTTTCACTGACAACAGGGGAGGTGGAAGATACATTTAAACTCGACCAAAAGGATCCTTATTAAGGTAACTCAGAAGAGCTGTCTGAGGAACATTACTGAAAAAACCCTGAGTGACTACAGCATTTCTAGAGCAGATTTGTGGGCTTCCAATATACTTTTTACATCCTCTACCTCAAAAGCAACTGGAAGATCGCAACAAGCTAAGACCTTGGATGAATACGGCACATTTTTTGGCCAAACACAATGTTGAACACCAACCTCCTTAAGATGAACAAATGCAGGAAACAGCCAAAGCCATAGAAGAGACACAGCTGGATCTGTGTTAGACATGTCCTAAGAGAGAGAAGACTTCTGCTCAACAGCAGCTGTTCACTGGACTCCACAAGGCAAATGGAAGTGTAGCCCAAGACAGCATGGCAGAAAACAACCGAGACTGATGTCCAACAGCAAGCCGAAGAAAGACCATTAAAAGGCGGGAGCTTTTGTTTTTAAACTATGACCCAACAGGGATGAGGGGGTGAGAGTGGGTTGACGTGTTATACTTGAAGTGCTCGATCAAAATTGCCGAAATATATAATTACTGTAGCTTGCCTACTTTGACACTATGACTTCACTGTCAGATGTCTAGTGTTTCTTAGAAGAAAAATCTAAATAAGAAAGTATGGTTCCATATATGTATGGTAATGATTGTAAAAATGTAAGTTAGGGTGGGTTTCGAATTTTCCTAATGGTTGAAAACCCGACGAAGGACAAGTAAAAATGCAGATTGACAGACAGTTTTTATTCATATTAATAAGCTAGGACCGGTATTCTATCACACAGGAAAAAAAATCTAAAGAAATAGAATGAATATAACAGGGGTCCCTATTCAACATATAGGTTAAATATAGGTAGATGAATCAAGCATTAGATATTTTCATATGTCCATGTGTTTTACATGGAAAATTCTGTATTATATATGTCAGAGGTGTGGAATGACCTAAATTCAATTTTAGACCAAAATGTATAGAACCTTTGTGAGATCAGTTTTTTAGAATATGGATAGAGATTGGATACACATGAGCCCCAAGGGGAGTGAAAGGTTTAGGAAAAACAAATATATATATATATAGATAGGGTAAATTACTGATTATCAATAATCTATCTTTTAACTAGTTCCATATACACCTCTATATCTCTCTCTCTTAAACACACATACATACATACATACATACAGGGGTGCAATGATAGGAGCAACAGTATCTGGAATATGTATATTAACATTCAAATTACAATAAACAACAAACACTGTGCACACATATGGGATAATCAATTACAAAAAAATGAATAGCAATACATATTGTGTGTGTGTAAGAAAGGCACTGTACTCACCTAATTAACCCTTAATACTGAGTGATTGTAAATGTAATTGTTTTTGTAGATAGGAGAAAATGTGACAATCACAAATAAATCACTAGAAGATAAGATGCTGTGTCCTTAATCCTTGACAGTAAAAACCCATTAAAATTCATTAGTGGAAAAACGTATTAAAATCAGCTTTAGTCCTTTAGGAAAAAAATTACCAAAAAGTCCTCAATATTAGTGCTCTTTATATTAAAAGTTAATTAGATGATTTCATTTGGAATCCCAAACGTAGAGAGAGTACTTCCTCAGGAAAACGGCTACATCCAGAACGCATTTACCAATGTGAAGAATATTCAAAAATCACATTCCCCAACAGCTTCTGAGAATGTACAGGAGCATTCAATTGTACTTCACAAAAAAAGGAAGGAAATATAAAGAGAGGTGGAGGAGAAAGAATGAATTATGGGGTTTGCTCTTCTGATATATATGTCTTATTGCTGTGTATCAAACACATTATTTTTAATTATCAGTCTCTCCCTCATGCGCACATACACCATCCAGAAAGTCACACATTTTTGGTTAGTTTAAAAAAACCAAAATCAATCAAACTCCCTAGAACCCTTTCACCACATTGTCTTCAAAATTGTCCTTCTCAAATTGTTAAATATTGTTTAAAAATAGCTACACTAAATGACCTGTCAATTATAATATATTAAAGTTGTCCCAGTAAAAAAAAGGTTAATTCTCCTAATTTCTGAAAATATTCTCAATATATTTGAAATATACTTAAAAAAAGACTTTTCCTTTAACATTTAACCATAATGACACAATGGGATATGAAAAAATGTCAAGTGAAAAGATGGAGCAACAGATAGATCATTGACTTGATGAATTTAGAAGGGTTGGAAACAACAATGGAAAAGAGGTGAAATGAGGAGAAATGTTTTGAGGGAAACAAAAAAATCCTCTGGAAGGAAAAGAATTACAGCTAGGGTATTAGTCCATTCTCTTTTAGGGCTTGTGAGTGTTTATCAAAGTGTTAGAGACTGAAGACACCGGGTGAGAGGTGAGAGAGAGGCACACATACAGGTGACAGACCAGTAAGACAGAAGAACGAGAGAGAATTAAGACCAGTGAAGATGTTTTACAATCCCTCATCAGACTGCAGTGATTTCACAAGTGGAGCAGGATCAGACGGGAAACATCAATTACTTTTATTTTGTTCCGTTTCTTGCTAGATCAACAACTGTTGGAAATACTTTTTATGCTCAGAATCCAACCAAAATGCAGTTTGCTTCTATAGCTCTCAGCGTTCTCCTTGTGGTTGGGCAAATGATTCAATAGAAAGAGACAGAGACAGTTAAACATTTAATGTGAAAAGGAGAGCGGACCGTTGTGCAACAGTCAAAATGTGATCTGGGAGGCGATGATGGCGCTGCAGAATGAAACACTGGTCGCGGTTTTGGTCAAACGCAAAAAGCTGTCGTGTGGGATTGAGCATAGCGAGGATGGCATGGCAGGTGGATCAGCTGGGTGGACTGATGAGACAACCATTTCCATAGTGTACTGTAACGAGTGTGTTCAGGTGTGTTATATGGATGCTTAACGTGCACAGGCACACATACACTGTAACACACACTCTCACATGTATAAATAGAGACAGACACTGAACACTACTAGACCTACCTATAAATACAAACAAGAATCCTTGAAATAGAGATGCAAAGGATGTTGGGAGAAGAGGTACAAAAGAGAAAAAACTATGAAAAAGGCAAAATTGACTGTAATCTCAATGAGCTGATTTTGTTTTGGAGGAGGGATAAATCTGGATAAACTAGTCTAAGTTAGTGGAGGGCAGCGACTAGAGCGATGAGGGAAGGGGGGGTGGGGGGACAGGTACAGGGAGGGGGGACGTGGGTAGGACAAGAGGAGGAGACAGGGCTGGTGGGAATGGTAAGGGATGGGAGAATGGAAAAAGAAATGAAAAGGAAAAAAGGAAAGAAAATCCCCCTCCTCTCTCGCTTTTTTCTTTCTTTTGTCGTTCATAAATAGAAGAAATTGTAGACGAGGTAAATTGAGAAATAGATGATGAGGCAGAGGACGGAGAGAGCGAGTAAATGAAAAGATAAAGCACCTTCCAGCAACGCGATGAGTAAAAAGAAGAACAAAAACCGAAAGAAAAAAACAAATACTCCAGTAGCCTCCGTTTTTCCTCGTCTTTATGTGGAAGGGGGGATTGGCAAGTGCCAGTTATTCCCCCTCCCTTTTTCTCTTCTGTCTTCTCTCCTTTGAACAAATAAGGACTTCCCATCCAGATGAAAAAAGGTCCTTTCCCTTAACTGTGGTCTAATACAGGCCACTCACACAGGTTACACATGTTGCACTCTCAGAAATATTGCTTAATGAAAAGACATTGGGCAGTAAGACAAGCATTGCCTGCCTTATGAGAAAGGATAGTGAGCTGAAATTGCGATCTGTCCCTACCCCCGCCCGTCCCTGAGAAAGCTGGGTGAGAGGGAGGAGGGTCTTCTCGCAGCATTTGTATGCATTGCGTGAGAGAGGAGGGGGTGCTTTTCCAACAAATGTCAAGGAACCGGCATTGGTGTGAATAGAAGAGATATGGGTCTAGCGCCACCTAGAGTCAAATATAAAAACACCAGTATAGTTTACAGGAAAATCAGAGGAAAATAGTGGAGGCTGGTCAAACCTATTTGAGGAGGATGGGCTCATATTAATATCTGAACAGGGTTAAAGTAAATGGAGTTAAACATATTGAACGCAGTGTGAGATACAATTCAATTTCAACCAATAATATGAGCCCGTCTTCCTCAGCATCCACTGCTTGCTAATAAGCCAATCAGTTTTATTATATTTGCCAGTTCAACGCATTTAAACATTTAAACCACCCATTAAAACGTTACCTGGCCCAATCAAACAGAATAAGAAGCAACAGTTCCTGAGTTATTTATTCTAGACCATCAGTTTTTTCACTGAATAATTTTGTTTAAAATATCTTGTTGTTCTTGAAATTAGGAAAAAGAAGATTATAACTAAACCATAAGGCAGAAGGGCTGTGGTATTTGGCCAATATACCATGGATAATAGCTGTTAAATAACATTTAAGAGCTTAGGCACAATGCATCGTGAAGTGACTGGACACAGCTCATAGCTGTGGTAAAATTAAGCAATACACCGCGTTCCAAATTACTATGCAAATTATATTTTACACAGATTTTCCTAAATAGTCCATGCAAATGATAGTCAGTATAATTTTCAAGTCATCAACCATTAAGGTATAAGTCAATTTTCATTGAACAAACCACCCAATGAACAACTATTTTATAGGTTGTAAAGCACTGAAAATAGTCATTTGTTGAATTTGCAGCATTAGGAGGTCGAGCACTGAAAATAGTCATTTGTTGAATATGCAGCATTAGGTGGTCAAGAACTGATGGTAGATGAGAAGGCCTGGACTATTCGTTTAAAAGGTGTCCGACGGGGTTGAAGTCAGGGCTCTTTGCAGGCCACGCGAGTTCCAAACCAAGCCTTTATGGCTTTGTGCACAGGCAGAAGGGCTCTCCACATACACTTGGCAATTATAGTGTACGACAAACCTTGAGATGTCTTACTGCTTTTTTAAACCAGTTTACAACCAAATTAGGGCAGTAAAATGTATGTAATTTCCATGGTATACAATCTCAGATGGCACAGCTATCTGCCAATCAGCATTCAGGATTCAAACCACAAGGTTGATGTTATATACTATATTGGCAAAACACCACAAATCCCCCAAATGTCTATTTGCTGTTATGAACTAGTTACTAACAGTTAGAGCAGTAAAAGAGGATGTGATGTCATACCCGTAGTATATGGTCTCCTAGTAACCAGGTGGTTTTACTACTGATTTGCTGATAGCCATGGTATTTGAAACTGTAAGCAAAAGGTCTGACATCTCTGAGTTGGTGATATATTGCCAGTATACAACAGCTATACCCTTGTGCCTTACTTCCATAATAATACTACAGATATCAGCATTCAGATAGAAAGGCACCTGGTTTTTAATTACTATTTTATTTTGAGAGCTGCCCAAATGTGAATCTAGAGATTTACCATCCTGTAGTTATTTTTTCCAACCCTAATTTTGCACATGTGATTCTAAATATAAACTGGATAAAAATTGAAGTCATGTTAGTAAAAAAGCATAAAATAAAATCCTAATGTATTTTTCAAAATCTATAGTTGCTAATATAATACTCACAGCGTTATACTCGCAGAAAATAATTTTTTCAAAAGCTTCAGTACATGCATTGTGGTCCCCTTACAGTACCCCCACTGACCACAATAGGTACAAGGCTCACAGGTTGGAAACCGTTGGTAAAAACAATGTACAAATCGTAAGCAAGTGGTACAAAATTAGTAGGTCAGAGAGGTAGGTGGGTGCCAGGTTGGGGAGGGTTTTGAATGTGACCCGATATTGCCAGTGAAGTTGGATAAGAGTTGGTTCAAATGATCTGCTGTAGGTGAGGATTCTTGCTGCAGAGTTCTGGAACAGTTGGAGATGCTTCATTAGTTTGGTGGGATGACAGTAAGAAGAGTGTTGCAGTAACCTACGCAAGAAGTGACAAATGCATGAATGAGAGCTTTGGTGAAGAGCGGCTCAGAGCCTTCAGATTTTGCGGAGGTGAAAAAAAGCAGTACTGGTGATGGATTTCATGTGTGCTTCAAAGGAGAGTGTTGTCCAAGGTATACGAGGCATGTTACTTTAGAAGTCAGGGGGACCGGAGAGCCTTCGATTGTGATGCTATGTTTTATTATGTAAAGCGCCTTGAGAAGCTACTTTAAAGGGGCTATATAAAAATAAATTTATTATTATTATTATTAAACTGAGGTTTTGCTGTTTGGACAGTGTGGATTTAAAGCCTATAACAATAACCTCTGTCTTGTTGTTGTTGAGTTTGTGTTCATCCAGCTCTGGATATCTTGAAGGCAGTTGATGAGCGAGATGGAGGAGGTCGGGTTGGTGGAGATGGAGCTGGGTGTCATCAGCATAGCAGTAAATGTTAATGTTGTGATGCGTAAGATCGTCCCCAGGGGCATGGAGGTATATAGTGAAAAGGAGTGGTCCCAGCACTCCCTGGGGGACACCTTGAGTGACAGCTGCACACTGTGATCTATAATAGTTTCAATGGACATAATGCTGACTCTCAATGAGGGGGAGGAGAACAAGGAGAGAGCAACAGCCGTGACACCAACACCGGCCAGACATTCCAGGAGATGTGAAAACGAACAAATGTTTTATATATTAAAGAGAATAATACATTGTCTACTTTTTTATTTTTATTCAAAAGGCCATTTCCAAATAATGCAAATAAAACAGAATAATCTATTATATGTAGTGTGACATTTAGAAGGGCTCTTAACCGTGTCAATGTTTCCATTTTGGGACACTGCTGCTCCCATGTGGCCAAATGGGAGGTACAGTAGGTACCAAGCATGAATTTGCCAGTACCTTTGCAAGACATTTTGCTTTGGATGCCTGGATTGTCAGCCAAAATCAACATATTTCCACTAGGTCCCATGTTTTGAGACAGTGGAAGAGGCTTTCTGTGCATCAAATACAATATGTATGTCATAACTGGCTCACATTTGACATGACTTCATATGTCTTACTTTAGAGTTCCAGCATTTACACTGACTGGCCAGCTACTGTCTCCATTGGTGAATGAACATATTTTGCTGATGAAGCCACAAGGATAAGGCAAGTTGGGAAAAAAACATTAAGGACAACCCCTACCAAATGACAATCTGCACAAAGCTTAATATGCGGCACCGGCAGAAAATTGCAAATCAATGCAATTAGTATAACATTTGCAAATCAACACCTCTAGAGTAACCAGAGCTAAATCCAATCAAGCACCTTTGGGATCTGGTGGAAATGGAGATTCGCATCATGAATGTGCAGCAGACAAATAAGGTGCAACTGCGTGATGCAATAACGTCAATTTAAACCAAAATCTCTGAGGAATGTATCCAGGGCCTTGCTGAATCTATGCCATGAAGAATTATGTCTGTTCTGAAGGCAAAAGGGGTCCAACCGGATACTAGCACGGTGTACCTAATGAAGTGGCAGGTGAGTCTATATTATCAATGGGAAGTTAGTTCAATGGGAAGATCTTTACAGCTCTTGAACTAAACTCGGCAAAAAAAAGAAACATTCCTTTTTATTAGGACACTGAGTTTTAAAGACATTTCGTGGAAAGCCATATAACTTTACAGATCTTCATTGTAAATTGTTCAAACAGTGTTTCCCATGCTTGTTCAATGACCCCAAAAAACTAGTGATTATGCACCCGTGGAACGGACGTTAAGACACCAACAGCTTACAGACGGCAGGGAATACAGTCACAGTTGAGGACACTAAAGACACTAAAATACCTTTTTACCGACTGAAAAACAGTAAAAGAAAGATGCCCAGGGTCCCTGCTCATCTGTGTGAACGTGCCTTAGGCATGCTGCAAGGACGCATGAGGACTGCAGATGTGGACAGGGCAATAAATTGCAATGTCCGTATTGTGAGAAACCGAAGACAGCCCTACAGGGAGACCGGGCCATCTGATCTTCCTCACAGTGGCAGAACATGTGTAACAACACCTATTCAAGATCAATATATCTAAACATCACAACTGCGGTACAGGTACAAAATGCCAACTACACCTGCCAAGGTACACCAGGAACGCACAATCCCAACATCAGACTGTCCGCAATAGGCTGAGAGGCTGGACTCAGGCCTTGTAGTAAGGCAGGTCCTCACCAGACATCACCAGCAACCAGGAGCAGCTACAGGGTATGGCTTGGTTGGGCTACAGCCCCACCAAGAGACATGTTAGCCCAACCATGGAAAATCAACTGTGCTGACTTATGCTAGAATCACACCAGGCACGGCAAAAAATTCACCGTACGGCACCGTCACGCAGACACACTTGTACACCGCAATCAACATCGTAATCAATCATCCGCAGAGGTGGACAAAGTACTAAATAAAAGTACTTTTCTGAGTAACTCTGTGTTCACAAGTTCTGGGAAGTCTCTACTTAAGACCAAATTGATCAGGTAAAAGGAGTTCACATCTTACCGGTGACCATGATTCATCTTTCTAATTGTTTCATAGGTTACTGTTAAGATACAAACTCGCTTTACCTGATCGATTTGGTCGTAAATAGGGACTTCCCAAAACTTTGTCCAGATTTTGCCAGATCCAGTAGATTTGCTGCAGCAGTGCGGGTTGCTTCCTATTTAAATTAAGGGACTTCCGCCGGAATACAACCAGTTTGCCGTACCTGGTGTGAATCCAGCATCAGTTGCATTTATGGCTTCGGTGTCACCGATTGTAGTCTATTAACCACCATAGCTTGCTGTCTCACTCTCTCTCCCCGTCTATCTCTTAGTCTGTGTTTGTGTGTGTGCGTGTTTGTGTTTGTGAGTGTTCATGACAACCGAAAATTGCAGTTCTAGAAGTTCTATTCTTTTGATGAAATGGGTAGGCTACAACGTAGAAGAGAGAAACTGGAACTGGTATCTGATCCTATTAACGCTAGTTTCAAAATGATCTAGTTTTTGGATCGATCTACCCACCCCTATTTGGTGTGTAGTGGACAGGTTTGCCAGACAAACTGAACGAGTTGAAATAGCGCAAACAGGCTATTGCCTAAACTCAGTATTAGTGACTGTCCATGTCTAACTATTGCTCTTGATGTAATTTTGCTTGTGTTAAAAAAAGAGTCCGTTCGGCGTGGTATTTCTAACTACGGGGGGGGGGGGTGTTATGCTCTATTCTATTGTGTATATATTCACGTTGAAATTCAGACGTTGATTTGAGCACCACCGTGTGGATTAGCCCCACCGTGACTTAGCAAAAGAATACTCTGGCGCCACCACTGCCGGCAACTCCATCGCTACGGGCACAAACCCACCTTCGCTGGACCAGACAAGAATGGCAAAAAGTGCTCTTCACTGATGAGTCACAGTTATGTCTTCCCTGGGGTGATGGTCAGACTCGCGTTTTTGAAAGAATGACCGTTACACCGAGGCTTTGTACACTGGAGCGGGATTGATTTGGAAGTGGAGGGTCCATCATGATCTGGGGTGGTGTCCAAAAATGATCGGACTGAGCTTGTTGACCATGCAGGCAATTTCAAGACTTCTTTGCAGGGAAGACATCCTCTTCCCTCGTGGTCCCCTTCCTGCAGGCTCATCCTGACATGACCCTCCAGAATGACAACGCCACCAGCCATACTGCTAATTCTGTGTGATTTCTTGCAAGACAGAAATGCCAGTGTTCTGCAATGGCCAGCGAAGAGCCCATTGAGCACGTCTGGGACCTGTTGGATTCCCTCAGAAATGTCTGGAAACATGCAGGTGCCTTGGTGGAAGAGTGGGGTAACATTTCACAGCAAGAACTGGCAAATCTGGTGCAGTCCATGAGATGACCTGCAGTACTTAATGAAGATGGTGGCCACACCAGATACTGTTACTTTTGTCCCATTTGTTCAGGGACACATTATTCCATTTCTGTTTGTCACATCTGTGGAACTTGTTCAGTGTAGGGCTTAGTTGTTGAATGTTTATGTTCTTACATATATAATGTTAAGTTTGCAAAAAATAATAAAAATTTTCAATAGCGGTTGAAAGTGTATTTTTTGCTGATTTTGACTCAGAGTAGTGGTTTCTTGGGGGTCACACAGACCTCCACGTGCTAGCCAACAGTACCCTGACTGTGTTAGGTATCTGGATGTAATGCTCACACCCATCCTCATAGCCTATGCTGGTGCAGTGGGCCCTGGGTTCCTCCTGGTGCAGGACAATGCCCGGGCTCACGTGGCCAGACAGTAGACAGATCCTGGACGACGAAGGCTATCAGCTGGCCCTCACGTTCCCCAGACCTGACTCCAATTGAGAACCTCTGGGAACTTAGGCATCGGTGCATCCGACGTGGCCAAGCGCCACAGACTGTCCACGAGCTCACTGACACCCTGATCCAAGTCTGGAAGATCTCACAGGACACTGTCCACCTTCTCATCAGGAGCATGCCAGATGTTTTCAGGAATGCATACAGGCACGTGGGGTCCATACACACTACTGAGTCACATTGAGTTGCCATGCAAAATTCACACAAGTTGGAACAGTCTGTGATTTCCTGTGAGTTTGAATTTAGCCCTCAATTGGGTGGTGACATTGGTTTATATTAACATTTGTTACGTCATTTTGTTCAACAAATTAGACTAAGATTATGATCATTAATATATTTCTGTCCTAAAACTTACTGTAGGTAAATCTTGCATTTTGTAATTTAGACCAGCAATTCCCTAAATAACACTTATTGGCCAAAGGGTTGTACTACAAAATTTGGTTTACTGCTGCCAACAGCAAATGTGGCGGTAACATGTTTACTGACATTATGTTTAAAACCTGAAAATGACAAAGACATTTAAATTGTTTATTTAGTTGCATTAAAAATTAAAACAAACATTCCCTTCAATGTATACATGTAGATAGACAGCCACTGTAGATGACTAATCCCAAATACTGAATTTGAAATGTGTAGAATTTTGCAGAATGAAAACAGAACAACTTCCTCCGTCAGTGACCAGCTTCCAAAAACCTTAGTAAATGCAACTCATAATATTTCCAAAACCAGAGAAAGTATAGAAGGGACAGTGATTTCCTACACTAGTGCATATTTTGCCATTTGAACAGGAATTCCAGTGGCAACATGACGAGTTCTGCTTCCACGGTGTTTGTCAGTGGGAACAATCTTTAATCTAACATATGCATTGTAGGACGAGCAAATCACTGCATAACATAGGGATTCGTTATTTGATTTTAGTTTTTAAATATAAGAAAATATTTTTTACAGCATTTGTATGCACATCTCGAAAGAGAAAATCGTTCTGCTGTTCCAGTTAAACATTCTACAAATACTGTCTTTCAGTGGAAATCAAAGATATTCATATAAATAGCATAACATGAAAATTTATATTTATTTTGTCCAAACAGTAAGCAATGTGAAGTATAAAGCACACTTTATGGGTGAATGTTGATTTATTTTCTGTACCAAAAGTGGTCAAGCGTGAACCTTATTCTTGAGTGGGTATAATAGAATGACATATCCATGTACATGGTAGGCATGTTAAAGATTTGTCATAACTTTATCACACATTATCTCGTAGTTTGCCATAGACAATCTTTTTACAAACCATCGAAAGCAAAACCAAACCTAGAAACCAAGAATCGCACTGTATATTAAGTGAATATAATACAAGTGCTTCGCTGTCGATTGAGTTCTTAATTTCCTTTTAGTTATTGATGTAATCACAATTGATCCATTGACTCATGCGCTACTGAACCAGTTTACTTTTAAATGCCTTGGTCTCTCTGACAGTATTTTCTGATTAAACGGTAAAGGTAAAATAAACGTAAAATAAAAATATGCACATCCAAAACAAACACAAACATCTGAATTCCGTATGGGAATATTTTAAGAATTCTGCTCAGTGCACCTAACCAATGTTCTTACCCTAGGTTCTCAACATCCACAACATCCGATGACGAGGGCTTTAAGACATCAGTGCACTGAGGCTCACTGAAGGGTCCGAAGCGGCCAAAAACATCCCTGGCATGGACTACAAAGTAGTACTTGGAGCCAGAGACAAACTGTGTGAGTGTACAGGCCATGGGCAGGGCTAAGGCCTTCACCTCCCCAATTTTCTTCCAGGATGAGGAGGTTGCTTCTGGGGCAGCGAGGGCAGAGTGGTCCTGGTGGTAGGCGTAAAGATTGTAGCAGTCCACAGGTGCACAGCTCCCATCTACCTCAGTCACAGACCATGAGAGAACGATGCCGCCGTTTTCCGCCTGATCCTGGGTCAGCCTGAGCAGAGGCTGCTGCGGAGGGCTGGTGCTCGCCGCCTCCAGAGGAAGGTTGACCGACGAACAAAGGACAGGTAGGGGGGGGATGGGAGAGATCTGGGAGGAAGGTGTAGCAGATGTAGTTTCTGTGGTACTTTTAACTGGCAGTGGGGGTATTTCAGAAGTTTGGGAGGGAGGTGTAGAAGATGTAGTTTCTGTGGTACTTTTAACTGGCGAATGCTGCAAATTAATTTTAACAGTATATCAGTATTTTCAGTCACTATTTCCCCTTATTTGGCTGAGTGCTACCTTCGTTACTCATTGAAGGACATTCCTTTATTAGTTACATTTGGAATCTCACCTGCAGAGGGCGATGACGAACCCCGTGTGGAGACCTGGCAAGATTCTGAGCAAGAGAATGCCTCGCTGGAAAAAAACAAAATTCAATACATTAAATCTATTTTTTCCGTTAACATCCAGAAACCCAGGGATGACACAAGACTTACAGGTCTTCAGTCCAACTGCAGTGCCTGAATGCTGTGTGGCTGTGACTTGTTGGCCTGCTCTTGAAGGTATGGGTGATGCCTTCAAGGACATTGAAGGCTTCAGCACTCCCATCACTGCAAACAACACAGGCTCAGTGAGATGAATTAGACTTGAGTATGGACAAACCCACTGTCATGTCACATATGATACAAATATAAAAAAGGTGTGTCTGTGGACACACGTTCATTCACACATGTACGGATGTGTTTGGAATCTTTAGATCATTTGGAACTAAAATGTGTCTGTAACCACAGCCTATAATAACTGCTCACCAACTGGAAAAAGAGGGAAAGGTATCTCAATCTCACCAACAACATCGTCATCCTCGTCGTCTTCTGTCAGGTCTATAAATGCTTTGGATCTGGCGCTGCGAGAAGTCTTTGTTAACGCTGAAGGAGGGTTTGTAGCTTCACTGCCTACATAGGAGATTGCAGGACAAAACAGTTTCTTAATTTGAATGACAGCTACACTCAGAAAGAGTGCTGCTCAAACATTAACATGGCAGGCGAAACGTGAGGTGTAAACTAACCGGTTATTGAAGGCGCCTGTGGATCTACAGGAGCAGCTGGTTGTGCAGTAGGGTCTGACTCTGGTAGTTTTTGCGTGGATGGATTTGAAGGTGAGTTTAACACAGATACAAACGAAGCGGACTTACAGACAGAGCCTGACAAAGTTGAAATGGCCTTTTGTATCCCAGAGGCTCCAGGATTTACAATCCTGAATGTGGTCTTAGCCATTGGTGTAGTTTGGGGTTTTTCCATGTAAGTGGTTTTAGTTTGGACTCTGTTTGTAGTTGTTGAGGTGGACGCGTTTCTGGGAATGTTTAGGATCTTGGGTGTAGTTGTGGGTGTAGCCAAGGGTGTGGTTGTGGCTACAATTGTGGGTGTAGGCAAGGGTGTGGTTATGGATTTAACTATGATTGTGGGTGTAGCCAAGGGTGGCACAGTGGTTGTTTGTGCGGCCCCTGGTGTGGGTGTGGCCACATTTGTGCTCCTGGGCGTGGTAATGATGGTCGTGTGGGAGTTTGTGGCAGGTGGAGTGTCAATGGGTGTTACGGTTATGGAGCTGTTTGGAAGTATGCCACTGTAATACTTTAAGAGGGAAGATGCAGAGGGTTCCTTGGGCAGGACAGGGGCATAAGGAGTAGCCTTCGGCAGGAGGAAGGCAGTCGCGTTTATAGGGTTGGAGATCATCCTGGAGTTAATGGTGGACACTGGGATCAGCTGGGAGTTATTGGGGTTGGAGAGGAGGGCCGCCGTTCCATCGGGCAGCATTATTAAAAAGGACTGGAGAGAGAAGCCCGAATGGGCCGACGCTGCTGGAACAGAGTTACTCAGCATCAACGTTTGGCAAGTGGACTGTGATCCGGCTGAGTATGTGGCAGAGGGCATATTCAGCAATGGTGGTCCTGGAAGAGAAATAAGCATAATATACCATTAATGTGCGACTTCAGACGCTTTCTCTGCAGGCTGCTGGATAAGTATTGTTTTATGCAGCGCACCAGAAAACTGTTGCTATACATATTACTGCCCATGTGTTTTAAAAGCAATGAAGTCAGAGATTACGGCTGTCGTAGATGTTTGATTCTGTAAGAGCTGAAATAAAGTCCAGTTATCAAGACACATTTTGATTCCCTAATTAAATGCAGCTTTGCACTACATTGATCCGCCATAACATTACAACCAGCTACAATTTCACTTAAATCACACAATGTCCTTGTAATACAGGTTTGTGAATACTTTTACATTTTAACACATATTCTAGCTCAACTTTAAACAAACACGATTGAAACCTTGATACATAGTCACTGTGTGAGAAAGTCACTGTTATGACTACATTTAATTGAAAACAAAACAAGTAAGTCTGCAGTAGGTAGACACTTTCGACTCGTAAGCAGGTGGTTTTATGAAACCGAGAAGTAAATCAAGCCAAGCACTTCAACATGCTTTTCATTTTTGTTCATCTGAACTGTGCCTCACTCACTTACCTGTGGATAAACGAGTAGGGATTGGACTCTTTCGAACATCACCCTTTGGATCGTCTATGTTTTTCAAAAGCATTCTGTTTACAAAGAGAGGAATATTTGTAATGGCAGTGGAGTTAGGATCTTCTTGAAGGTTATGGTGAACGATTACAGATAGTACATTTATCTCAAATACAGTGCTCCAGTAGTGTCATTTATTAAACTTGCTTACAAATCTGTGTAAACCATGCACGCGATGAGTTCTATGCAGTTTGAGAATTATCTATGAATTTTAGCTTGAGAATTAATATAGATTTAGGAAAGGTCTTGACCCTGCATATGCACAATGACAAGTGGGGAAACATGGGAAGTGCTTCTGTAAGTTAGACTACAGTAGTTAATGTGTAAAATGTTTTTATGAATGTGTGAATAAAATAACTACATAATGTTTTGATCAAATTGTTTTTCCATTTTCAATTCATGTAGCACTCCTCTAGGTTATGGTATTTCATGTAATTTGATCGGATCAGTTTATTATTATTATTATTAGAACTTATATAGCGCTTCTAAAGGAACCCAAAGCACTTTACATAATGAGCTGGCGATAAAAAAAAGGCATTTCTTCAGACAAACAATAGAGTTATTTCTCATCTCATGAGGGACATGAGGGAGCGAAACGCAGTCATTCGAAAATACTACCGGGTTTCTACTGATACAAAGCTTAAAGCTAATCAGTGAAGTATCCCCAATCCAAGGTGGGAAAATGTCACTAAAATCAGAAAGATCCTTTTATTTTATTATATACAGAGATATATATATATAGAGATATAGATATATAGAGATATAGATATATAGAGATATAGAGATATATATATATATATATATATATATATATAGAGATAGAGATAGATAGAGATAGAGATATATATATATATGATAGAGATATATATATATATATGATAGAGATATATATAGATAGATATATAGATATTAGGGCTGTAACGATACGCGTTATGAAACCGAAATCGCGACACTCAGATCCACGAACCTGTGTCGCGGTCTGAGAAGGTAGAATCGCGACACACCCCTTCCAACTCTCAGAGTTATCCTTCCTGTCCAGATCTAATGCAACCACATCTTTAAATTACTATTAGTATTATTTGAAGTGAACATTATACAATACGTAGACCTACACCACAAAACTAGTTGAGGATAAATTATTTAATTTTACCTGTAAGCATCCT
>JACXGM010023018.1:0-16414 GCA_016801145.1 Umbra pygmaea | reverse complement strand
CCCCCCCCCCCCCCCCTCTGTCTCTACACCAGCTCCAGTCTCTCCCTGATATTGGCTTCAATGAGCTATAGTGCAGTTGTCCTTTCTGAGGTCACCCAGCAGGGCCCCATGTGTTTGCATGTATTAGCATGCCTTATGAGTGCTGGGGCAGGTGTTCATTCTGCCAATGAAAGGTTACATGGCCAGGCATCAAACCTGCACCATGTCAGGCTAAAGGCTGACTTGCGGTCAGAACTGTGTGCATGTGTGAGCGTGCGTGCTGTGGTGAGGTTAGCTACGTTTGTCATGAATCTTCCACTTTACGCAGAAGGTGACATTGATAGAGACATTGATCAGTGGGAACAATTAATATGTAACATTAAGACATAGCAAGATAAAAAACAATGACCCAACCAATTGGAAACTAATGGGGGAAAACAATAGAAGATATATTAGATAATGTGATAATGTGATAACGCAGTTAGCATGTAACTCCACACACTGCTTCCACAAATACTATCACATTGTTGAGATATTAATATAATGTCTTTTTCATAATTACTTCACATGCAAATTAATGTATAATAAAGAATTCATATTGCAAGAATATTTTAGCCATGGTACAATATACAGCTCTGGAAAAAATTAAGAGACCACTGCATATTTTGCTTAAATCAACCCAATTGAAAACCTCTGGAATGTGATCAAGAGGAAGATGGATGGTCACAAGCCATCAAACAAAGTTAACACATTCGTATTGTGTTGCTTAATAATGAATATTTACTTATTTTCTTTGTATTGTTCGTGGTCTGACAGCACTGCATCATTTTTGTTATTTTGACCAGTTGTCATTTTCTGCAAATAAAAGCTCTGAATGACAAAAAATGTATTTGGTAATTGGGAGAAATGTTGTCAGCAGTTTATGGAATAAAACAAACCCGTTGATCTTACCTAAACATATACCTATCAGTAGTAAAACCAGAGACACTAATGATTTTGCAGAGGTCTCTTAATATTTTTCAGAGCTGTATCACTGTATATTTTTTCCCAATTTAGTTTCCTGAAAACACATCATTTACAGTACAGACTAGGGAGCAATAAAGGAGAAGTGCCTTGCTCAAGGGTAAAACCACAGATTTGAAGCCTTGCCGGCTTGGGGATTTAATCTAGCAAATCTTCCATTCACTGGTCTGAGGCTCTAACCACTAAGCTAACTGACACCATATCTTATCAGATCCAACATAGCTGACATTTTTCAAGAGACACCTGTTGTTGACACTTTTATCTTGCATTTCACATACAGAAGGCAGTTGTTTATTTCCCAGAGATGCTTTAAATATCACACTCCTCGTCTCTTTCTAGTGTGTTATTTCCTCCAACCAAACATCCATTCTCCCTGAACACATACATACAGTATGCACACATAAACTTCACACACACATGTACACGCGCACACAACAAAATTGAAAGACTTCCCATCCTTATGCTCGAAACCAAACCCCAAACCTCTACAAACAGCTGCAGAGGCAATAAGCATTCTCATTTACTCCGCTACATTCCGCTACTCTGCCAACCATTGCTAAATTAATATCTGTGAATATCCCTACATCCCTGAGAATATTAGCATTACAGTTTAATTTCTGTATAATGGTTGTATGTTCCCATACCACTCCCTGCTTCAGAGCTCTTGCTATCCATTTGACCACAATCCTGGACGAACATCCTAAATGTACCAGAGCTCATTGTCAGTGCCACTTTGACTTACTGCCCTCAGTGTGTCAGTTGTCAGGGTAACTCCCATACTCAATGATCACAGATGGAGAGTTGGACGAAGTTGCTCCAGCTGCTGGACCATAAAGAGAATCCTACTGCCTGACCACAAGGAGGTCAAGGCCCTTTGTGTAGTAATTATGAGGATGTGTTTTTGGGAATGCAGTGAACTTGTGTATGTGTGTGTTTGTGTGTGTGTGTGTGTGCGTGTGTGTGCATGACTCTGAATAAGAGAACTCTGGACGCTTTACTAAATGCTAGTCATCGTGCCAGGGTCCACTTCCACAAGGAATGCAGTGAATGAGTTCGGTTTTTAAAAGCTTCTGCCTCATGTCACTCAAATGCACTGTGGCCACAAAACTCTCACGACATCTGAAAGAGGAGCACTACAGCAGCGGACAAAAGCTACTCAGACTTTGGAAGAGACACTTCTTCTCTACAGAATCTCTACAATCTTTGTTATTAGAATACCGGATCCTTTTCTGTGAAGTGAGTGAACAGCACGTCTGGACACAAAGATTTTGTCTCAACAACTTGACCAACGAAATGTTTCCCTCAGTGCTTCTCAAACAATCAAGCCCTGTGAGTTTGTCCCAGAACCCAGCCTAGGGCAACATGTATACACACATGTATACACCCATGCACACACACATGCACACACACATGCACACACGCATGCACATACCCATGCACACACGCATGCACACACGCATGCACACCCATGCACACACGCATGCACAAACGCATGCACACACGCATGCACACACACATGCACACACACATGCACACACACATGCATCCAAACAATGGGGGTCCACATGGCGTGGTGGGCTAAGCAGCTGCCTTGCAGTACAAAATATGTCAAGATAGTCAGTGATTCAAGCCTGATTATGGCATCTTCGACCTTCAGCGCGAGGCAGTGCAAATCGGCATTTTGCTGCACGGGATTTGGGATAGATAAGTTGGATAATATCTACCTTGCCACGTCGCTCTCCAGCAACTCAATTTGTGCAGATCAAATGCCTGTAAATTCAATCGCGGAAGTATAGTTGGTAGGCGTAATCATCCCATGCATGATCTGACTAAATTCGTCCGTCTTGGATGAGCAGTGCAAAAAGAATTTTCAGGTTCGATGCCATGTGGTTGGATGAAAAAAAGACCAATTGGGAGGGGAGAAAATGGGAAACTGTCACGAACCCGCCCTCCTGAGCCTGTTCTGTTCCTGTGTTTTCTTGTCTGTCCATTTGTTGTCTTGTCCTGCGTGTTCACGAAAGCACCTCCTGACCCTGAACACCTCATCACCTCCTGACCCTGAGCACCTAATCACCTCCTGACCCTGAGCACCTCATCACCTCCTGACCCTGAGCACCTAATCACCTCCTGACCCTGAGCACCTCATCACCTCCTGACCCTGAGCACCTCATCACCTCCTGATCCTGAGCACCTCATCACCTCCTGACCCTGAGCACCTCATCACCTCCTGACCCTGAGCACCTCATCACCTCCTGACCCTGAGCACCTAATCACCTCCTGACCCTGAGCACCTAATCACCTCCTGACCCTGAGCACCTAATCACCTCCTGATCCTGAGCACCTCATCACCTCCTGATCCCTTGCACCTGGCCCTGATCTGCACCTGTGATTGAATTCTGCCTTCCCTTTATAGGGGAAGCGCTGGCAATCAGTCTCCGCCTAGTTATTGTACTACCAAGTGCGTTCTAGTCTTGTGCCTTTTACTATTATAGCCAGTGTGAGCACTGTGCTCTTATTTATCTTTGAGTAGATATTGTGCCCTTATTATTTAGAGTTGCTGTTATCTTCTCTGCATCTGCTCTTCGGACACCAACACTAACCATTACCCACCTGGTCTCCACTCACCTGGTTTTCCACTCACCTGGTTTTCCACTCACCTGGTCTCCACTTTCCTGGTCCGGCTACGAATTCCGGTAATCCAGAACTGCTTACCATTATTCTGACCTATTATCCTCAATAAATATTATTGTTATCACTCACCTCGTGTTCATCTGCATTTGTATTCACCCTTGATTCCTAGCCTGGGTCCAGACAGAAACATAATTAAAATAAAAAGTTTTTATCTCCAGGTTCTTGACTAATATTTTTTGACAATTAAGGCATATTTCACTGCACCTTAGACCAACCAACTTACTCCAAACACCTACCTTTATTAACCTTGATCTAACCTCACTTAACCCCAACCTTAACTTAAATTACCTACCATACTGTATGTGCCTAAACTTAACCCTAAAATGAGACACACAAACCATGCTTTCATATCTTTCCATGACCTTTCCTGTTCTCAACCCTGTAACCCTAACTCAACCCTAAACTTAACCTGATCAACACCTAATCAAAAGCATACAGAACTCCTGACTTGTCACCATGTTTCATGTTATGCTTATGCCATTATGACATTTAGTTTAATTCAGATCCTGAAAACACAGGGACAATTAAAATAAAAACACACAAATTTAAACACACATACACAAGCAAACATTTTACAAAATATATGTATGTACGCATGGAAACACACATGTTGACACACCCACACTCACACACACACACATCCACCTACACATTCACACGCCCCCCACATGAAAGCTTGCACGCATGCAAACACACATGCATTGACACACACAACAAAGTACAGTGGGTACATTAGCAATGCAGCAGGCAGAGTTTCGGAGGTGAGAGAGCTCTGTAATTGAATTGCGGTTCGCACCACTCCTCCGCCAATGAGAGAGTTCAGGGTCGGGGGTAGGACAGCGAGACTGGAAACATTAAATTCCACTGAGAGAGTGCATGGCCCCTCTGGGGAACATTGTTACCGTGACACACAAACTAAAGGGCTCTCTCAACTCTAATGGGTTAGTGCTACTTTCAGTTCTGCTTGTGTATCAACCTGGTGTAGATTCCCTCCCCAATGTCATAGTCTCAATCAATCGTCTATGTGATGGTGTTGAGCGTTGTAAAACGAGTGTGTACTGTATAAGATGTGATTAGGCAAGACATTATGGGGAGTCGGGTGAAGTGGAACAATTTGGACTGTGTGTTATCGATACCACAAATCTTTCTTGCGGAATGAATGGCGAAGCAATAAAATTCCACATTGGGCAGTGAAATAGGCCAGTACCATCTCAGTTTGGCTATTTTATATTGTCTGTAAAATGTTGCAGGGAAAAATTTGAGGGTTTAGTCAGCATACATTTAAAAATTATCTTCTATATCGAAGCACAACCCTGTAAGCTGTAGAGGTTTTGTATATGGGTTTTATGCTTCAGGATAGCAGAAATGTTTAATATTCTGCTACTACTACTGTAGCTAGATTGTAGTAGACACATTTAACCTAGTGGAAGGTATTGGAATTGCATGTACAGTACAAGAGTTCTCACCATCCTGGGTACCTGAACAAATGACTGCAGTAGATCTGTGTTTTGTGTCTGATTTCCATAGAAATAAAATGAAACCACAGGGAAATCGCGAGCCCTTCTTCCAAGTGATTATTAGCATTCATATTGGCCTTCCTCAGTTGGTGTGTTTATCTGTTTGTGTGTTTGTTTGTGTGTGTTTTTGTCTGTTCGATGTTCCTCCCAGAAGCCTTATTACTGTCAGTCTATACTAAGATCGCCAGGGAAGGGTGACAGATTTCCTCTGTTGCTCCTCTTATACACACGTCAGGGGAGAGGGGGGTCACTGGAGAGAAGGAGAGAGGGGGGGGGGAGAGACAGATGGAGTAGGTGGGGAGGAGTAGCAGAGTTCTGTGTAAAACTGAGCTCGTATATCCAATGCACGCGCCAAGCACACACACGCCTAGATGGAAGGAGAAACACGGCAGAGCAGAAAGAAGAATAGATGTTTGTACAGGTCCTAGTTGTCTAGGGTCAAAGGTCATGGGTTAAAAGAGTGTGGGTGCTAGGGGGTTAGCAGGCCGACAAATTGTTACATACAGGAGGAGCATGATGAATGCAGGAGCAGGGAGAGGAAACAAGGACACGGCCAAAGGCTGCCTACTGAGTTAACCTCAGTAAAATGTGTAGAGGAGAGTAACAAAAAGACAGACGCTAGAGAGAGAAAGGGGACTGAAAAAGCAGGTCGAAAAAAGATTAATCAGGATATTCACTACACCTGTCATAAGTGTTATAACATCTGTCCATCTGTCTATGCAACAAATGAACTTTGATTTAATTAAGGCAAATAGTCGAACATGTACACAGATCGGAGGGTTGAAACTGGCCTCTGCAGCGTGTTGTTGTGTTTGAGTGTTATGAGTCAACGATTTGGACTGTAAACTGAACATTGATTACATCATTTATAACTCTGATCATGCACATCGCTTTGAGCACACAAATTTACAATTTTCCATTTAACTACAGTATGCATAAAATGAGAATTATTGTGGTGGAATGTCCACATTTCTGAAAACGCTACAGTATATAGTAGCTATCATATTGTTCCGTCAAAATGTAACTTTTGTTCAGCATGGAAAAATCTCTGTGCGTGAATTTGAAGTAAACCACACAAAAGTCTCCTATGTTAAGTCTAGGCATTACAACTCAAGGTATGTTTTTTACCCATTCCCTGAGGCAAGCTTTTACAACTTAACAAATTTAAAGTGCTTCGGAACAGATTGTGCCTCGTGTGTAGGGTAGATTAATTAAATTTTTTACATTCAGTGTTTGAATCAGCAATTTCATTTATCTAAAAAAAATAACTGAAGGACACAGTAACATTTCAGTAGTGAAATTAGATTTATTGGATGAACAGATAATTTGCAATATGCATCAAAACAAAAAAAAAGGTGCATAAATTTGGGCACCCCAACAGAAATATCTCATCAATATATAGTTGAGCCTCCTTTAACAGAAATAACAGCCTCTAGATGCTTCCTTTAGCCTACAATGAGTGTTTGGATTCTGGATGAAGGTATTTTGGACCATTCCTCCTTGCAAAACATCTCCAGTTCAGTTAGGTTAGATGGTTGCCGAGCATGGACAGCCCGCTTCAAACAGGTACGGGTTTGCATACCTCAAGCGACTCTGTGTGTGGCGTGTGTACAAAAAAAGGCTTCTTCTTACTCTAAGTGTTTATATAGTGCCAATGGGAAATATATAAACACTGAGAGTGTTGAATTAACACTCAGGGTGTTGATTTAACATCAGAGAATTTGCTGTGCAGACTTAAACATGTCTTTAGGAGTTTTTCCCCTCAACACCCTGAAGTCCATCTGAAAAAGTCCTGAGAAATAAACCTCTTAAAATGAGGTTTAAACCTGCTTAAAAATGCAACTTAAGGCGTGTGCACACCGCATGCATTGTAGGGCTCGTGCTACTTTGGTGTCCAGTTTTTCTCTGATCGCTAACTGTGATCGCTAACTCTGATCGCTAACTCTGATCGCTAACTCACCTCATGCTGTGTTGTTGAACACCCTCTGTTAGCGACTAGCAAATCCTCCTGGACAATCGCAATCATAATCTGCATGCTAGTTGCTACCTCAGCGAGAGGTACTAATTGCGCGTGTATGTGCAGCTACCCCCAACCCTGCATGGAGATCGATAGCAGTACACTATTGTATAAGGGGAAACCTGGAGATTACTGTTCAGGTGATGGATGCCTCCAACTGCCATTTTTAACACCATTCAATCCAAGTTTCTTAGGCAGGAACCGAACCACCATAAAGTGCCTTGGCAAAATTGGTTGAGGCAGAGTTGAAAGCTCTCCACTCTGCTCTGTGGTATATAGGCCCAATTCCCACTTCTAGACCTAGAAAGAAAATGTGCTGACCATTAGTCAGGTATAATTGAGCCCGGTTCACCATCAAGTAGAAGTGCTTGAAAGCAAGGGTGGGGGGGGCACCTACCCCCATGCTTGAATGTGGAAGAGCAGCCATGAAGACAGAGTGAAGGCAGACTGACGGCTGCCTTCACTCTGTCAACAGAGTCATTCAAAAATGCCAACACCGAAATCTTAAAATGTGAGGCAAAAGGGAGTGTCTGAAAAGGGGAAGCATATGCGACAAATTCTAAATGGAACCTCAGGTACTGTCTGTATATAAATGGCCACATTGAATAATAAACGTAATTAAAATGAATTATGTGGTCCAGTTAGGACTCATACCGAGCAGCTGGTGAACTGTGAGCACATTAGGATGTGGTTTCCCTGTCTTGGGCACCGAGAATAAAATCTAAACTACCCGTTCTTTGCATCTGCCATAGGAACCACACAGCCTGTCAGTGAATCCTTTATTTGAAGATACAAATCATTGGGGACTTCTGACATAGTCATACCCCGAGAGGGCAGTGGACATGAATTTTAGTGTGTTCCTTGACTTCACTGCTGTGTCATTATCCATAGCGATCCAGCGCCCACCAGCCCATTACTGCTGCAGATAGCCAACCCTAGCCCCAGGGGAGACTACGCTCCTTTGCCAACTGGCAGAAGTGTTGCTCCTGGTGGCCAATACTGTAGTTTTCCCCTGCAAATCAAGCGAGAGGTGCACCCTCCGTAGGAAATGAGGATGGCTGTCAATCGCACAGCCATCCACTAGTTCATCCACAAAAGGCGTTCTTTGCCCAGATGGAAACTTCACTAAATCCGTCCCCAAGATGCTGTCACTCTGCCATTATTCAGGCATGGGCCCTGTTTCAAATTCGGGAACCCGTGCCCCCACACCGTCCATTATACTGTAGAAGAGAGGTCCATGTTATCTTCCCATTTGGAGTTCTCCTCCCTCTCCTTCAGGATTGCGTCCGTTTCAGCAGAGAACCCTCTGTATGTTAATCATAGAAAATATGATGGTATCTGTTCTGTTCCTTTAATAATTTTAAACATAATGAAAAAAATACCATTAGGTGTAAATTATCATGTGTTAACATTTTTGAAAGGTTAACTTGTTAATAACACAATAAATGTGTTCAATGTGTAATGTGTTAAAACTGTTACAACTGGAAAACCTACTCATAACGTTACATAGAGCATCAGTCAGGAAAAAGGCGAATTTAAAACTTTTTGGGGCCTTAAGATGTTAATATATTCAGCTGAGGAAAAGCTGTTATATGTAGCAAGGAAAGAGGCGTGCTAATTAAAACTCAGTGTGTTTTCTTGAATCAAAAAACTAAGATGTTTGACTGTAAAACCAATAGTTTACAGGGTGAAAAAAACAATGTCCAAGCTTCAGCATTCATTTTGAGTAATACAGTAAAGGGCTGGTTAGCACTGGGATGGAACACACAACCCTTTGTGATTACACTAAAGCCTACTGTTAAGTAATAGCACTCACTGTTTTCCCCAAACGGCAGGTTTTCAAAAGACAGACATCTAGTTTTAACTGGGAAGTTGAAAAAAGTCAGCGTTTATAGAGACCTCACATCTAATAACTACTGCCAGCATCCCAGATGGAATGTATCATGGCTAATGTTGGACCCTGTAATTACACATACGCACATACACACACTTACACACGCTCGCTCACTCGCTCACACTCCAACACACACACACAAAATATATGCATGCACACTGTCACAAACACACAAACACATGGAAACACATTCACACACTAGACACACAAACACATACAGTACTTGCATGCATCTCAAAAATAGCATTGTGGTTTCTCCTGTTATACTTTACCACCAAAAGGTAAATCATGCCTATATGCGTGGGTAGTATATACTGTAGCTAAGATATGGAATATACATATTCAGTGGTAAATAATATTTTAAACCAACCTTTTGCTTGAACCATGCATGCTTCACAAACCAACCTTGAATATACTCTCCAAGCAATTCCTGTGACTATCTTCACATATTGACGAACAGAGGTCTACTGTCAATAACACGTGCAGATGGACTTTACACGTGGAAAGTTCCCTTTAGACCGCTAAACACCCCCAAATCCTTGCGCCGGTCATGGTTCCCATATGACAGACACTGAATACAACTTTTCAAAGCGTTTCGTAATTCCAAACTCGGCCACAGTATGTATTCAAATTTTAAGACACTGACGTCACTGGGGTGTTTATCGAAAACTACAATCAGATTCAGAGGTGTTCGGTTGACGTCCTGATCAGATGATTTGAGAAGGCTGTCATTCCTATACAAATAAAACGTTCATATTTGGGTTAGAATACATTTTTCTTGCCTGCATTCTTCCATTAAATACGTAAATAGGAAGAGTTGGAAAGGTATTTTGTTTTCGACAATATCCAGTGCTGGTGATGTAATACCCGAAGAGTTGGACGATTTCAAATTTTAATCAAGTGTTATTGAATGGTAATATACAACAATATATGTTTGAGCCAGAAAACACTGTAACGGCATGAGCTATATCGGCCCCTGCTTTGGAAGTGGCCATTGGTGAGCTATTGAACCCTGGGCGAACTCACACTTTTTTCTTTATTATTTCAGCTTTATTTGATCAGGTAGTCCAATTGAGAACAAGTTCTCAATTGCAATGGCGACCTGGCCAAGACATTGCGTGAATTGCAAGAATTTGAGTATGGCTATATAAATGTTAGTGTGCAAATTATACAGTGGCAGTTGTGCGGGTGAATATGTACAAGATCTGTTAAGGATTTGATGAAGGCACTAAGGCAAAAATGGTCAAACAGGGGGGTAAGAGTCAATATGTAAAATGGTCAGACACAAGCTCAGATAGTAATATGGTACTTTAGTAGGGGGACCGCATGGCATAGTGGGCTAAGTCGCTGCATTGCAGGACAGTCTACATCATGATAGTTAGTGGTTCGAGCCTGACTATGTGTCCTCTGCCTTTCTCCGGATCTTCTGCTCGAGGCAGCACATATTGACATAGCGCTGCCAGGGATTTGGGATAGATAAGTCAGATATCTAACCTGCCACGTTGCTCTCCAATGACTCCTTATGTGCAGATCGGGTTCCTGTAAATTAAATTGTGGAAGTATAGTTGGTGAACATAATCATCCTGTACATGATCTGATTAAAGGCTTCCATGTTGGGTGAACAGTGTGAAAAGAATCAGCGGATCGGGCGACATGTGGTTGGATGAACCATGTGTGTGCCCCTTGCCATCACACAGATCTGTCCAAGGAGTTGCGGAGCTGCCAACAAGGCAGGAGTAGACGGAATTGGGAGGGGAGGAAAATTGGGAAAAATACAAATAAACAAATAAATTGATGGCAAGATGAATGTTATCAGAAAATATTGGAGGACGATTTGCATTCATCAACCCAGAAGCTGCGCATGAAATGATCCAAAACACAAGCCCAAGTAGACCCCTTCAGTGGCGACAGTAGAAAAAAGTTATGGTTATGGAGTGGCCATCACAGTCTCCTGACCACAATATCATTGAGACACTTTGGGGAGATCTGAAACCTGCAGTTCATGCAAGACAACACAAGCATTTATGGAACCTGGAGGCTATTTGTCAAAAGGAATGGACAGTTTTACCACCTGAGAAAAGAAAGGGCCTCATCCACAACTTTTACAAAAGACAGCAAGCCATCAATGATGCTTAAGGGGGAAATACACAGTATCAAGAACTAAGCAAACTTTGGAATGGGGCCCATATTATATTTTTATTGCTATGTTGTATTTAATGATTGAGTAATTCTGTGATGCTGTGTAGTTGAATTTAAATTCCATTAAAAATAAAGTAAACGTGTTTTACCTGATCACTCATGTTTTCTTTGAAGAATGGTACATATCTTACAAATTCTGCAAGTGTATGTAAACTAATGACCAGGGCTTTAATCCAACAACAATGTTTGAAAAGTATTTGTTTCCTCACTTACCACCTAGCTAACTAGGAATCATTAACCTATGTACGTACAGTGCTCGTGAAAAACATGTTCAATACCTAGCCAGCTAGTGCACTGTAAGATTATGCGTTTTCACAATTTATCTGTTTAAACAAATATGTTTAGTCTATTTTCCCAAACATTTGAAGCTGCACTTGCTAGCTTCACTCTCTCTAGAGATCTTTGGAGGTAGGCTGGAATATTTAGCTCACAGACTGGAGTAACATGTAAATATATAAATCTGGTTGGGCAAGATGGCTATTTCTTTCCCGTGTAGACCTCACTAGACCTCACGGCGTGCTAGGCGTGTCAGTGATTCATTATAACTTAGAATCTAAACATGAATCAACTACAGAATCTTTTTAAGATTTTAAACAATAGGGCCTTATTTTAACGATCTGAAGCGCAAGTATCAAGTGCGAAACAAGTGACATTGTAGGAGGGTTCTGGGCGCTGTTGTTATTATACCAGCAGGATAAATGACACTTGCACCCGATGCAAATCTAAAATGGGTAGGTCTGAAGTAGCTACATTAGTCATAGGTGTGGTTTGGGTGTAACATGCAATCAACCAATCAGAGTGTCATCTCACTTTCCCTTTAAGAGCAGGCGTGCTTGTTCCATGGCAGATTGCTTTTATAACAGAGTTTTGCTATTGATTTTTCTTTTTTACAAAATGTAAATAAAGAAATGTCACAAAGGCATACTTTCTGATGTTTTGGGCTCACTCTCACTGAATCACAAGGTTATGAATGCATGGTGATATTTTTGCAATGTAGTCTAACATTAGACCAAGATTACTTTGCTTACCTCACTCTTCTGTCAAATAAGCTCTCCTCTCCCATTCTGCTGCTGGGGCCTTTTGGTTAAGTGGCAACAGCACATGCATTTCAACATCACGTCTCCTTAAGTCCTCTACTATTTCCTAATTTATGTCATCAACACTTCCATATAAAAAAGCACAAAGAATGCTGCGACTTTTTGAGTACTGTAAAGTGCATCCTGTCCTATCCAAACACCTGATGTGCATTTTCAGTGTGCCGAATGTTCATTAAATTAGGCTCCACTGCATGTTTGTATGTGTTTTCGATTTTACAGCATTTCACACACTGTTGTTGGCATCATAAATGGTGTCATCAGCCATGTCTTTAACCGATAGCCATTATCCCCTTCACAGCCACCAATCCAAGGGGGGATTCCCCTCAAAGATATCAGGAATGGCAGTTTGCCAGATTAAATGAGTCGTGGATTGAGCCAGGGTAATTTGCAAAGACATGGGTGATTTTACAATAAGCATTGCAAATTACTTGTATGTTGATTGAATGGGTTCAATGTAGTTGATGTATATAAGTGGGAATTATTCATTTTGAATAATTTGGGTAAATGTGTACACTATATGTATGCCTATTTTTTCACATCTTCAGACACCACAATGATTTCCCTTGTGTGGTAATATTTTTACGTATGGGTTGCAATAATGGGAACTACTACATCTGTATAGATGAGAGGAGCAAAGTGTTTGTACGTTGTGCACACGCTACATCATGGCCAAGCATGCGCCCTTAAAATAGCATATAAATAACACACCACTGACTTTTAACTAGATTTTTCCTGGTCTGTGGTGGAATTGTGTTTGGGAACTACAAAATAGCACCAGGGAACTTTTGTGCCAGAACACGCCTCTTCTTTTCACTGAACCGCCCCCGGGAGCGCAAATTCATTCCCTAATTTACCGATGCACATCTGTGGAGGGAAAAGTCCCCTGTGCGTCAGGTGCAAAATAGGAATGATGCGTTGGTGTAAAAACTCAATTACGCTGAGGGCAAGATAGGGCCCTTAATGTTATGGTGGAAAATGAAACATACAAAAATAAAGTTAAATTATTCTACACTTATTTATGCTGTTTTAGAATTACAATATACACCAATCAGCCATACCATTATGACCACCTGCTTAATATTGTGTAAGTCCCCCTTTAAGCGCCAAAAAAGTAGCCCCATATGCAACAAACTGCAATGCACTGTTCCACCAGAACCAGCATGAACATTTTTCGACAAAGGGCCAAACAGACAAGCTACTGTAGCTTAAATTGCTGAAAAAGTTCATGCTGGTTCTGATAGAAAGGTTTCAGAACACAGTGCATCACAGATTGTTACGTATGGGGATGCTGTTTGGGTGGCAAAAGGGACCTACCCAATATTAGGCCATTGGTCAAAGGTTTATGGCTGATCGGTGTATATATATATATGCAGTATCTCACAAAAGTGCGTACACCCCTCACATGTTTTGTAAATACACCATGTTCCAAATGATTATACAAATGAGATTTTACACTGATTTTCCTACATAGTCGATGCAAATGACGGTCAGTATATGTCACAGTTCACAGATAGTGGAGGCAGGTGCGTCTTCACTGAAGAGTATTTATTTAAACCAAACAGGAATGAACTGGACAAGAACAAATAGACAAGAATACATGACTACAATGAAACCTAACATACTAAACAAGAACAACACTACATAACACAAGAACAGACCCTATAACATATACAAACATGACCTAGAACACAATAAACACTTCACACTAAACATATGAAAAGACTAAAGATATTACTACAAAGAACAACCACGTACCTGGACAAGAACAATGAACTACACAGAACAAACCAACCCACAGAACTAAATACCCAACTAACGAGGGGAGGATGTGCAGGTGTGGACCAAACAACGGAACTGATAAGCTAACCAAAACATGTGACGGGATCATGTGAGCGGGAAACACAATCAAAACAAAACACATAGGTGAGAAACCTCCCTGAAGTGACACATAGAACAAGGACACATACGACGGACATTGTGACAGTATAATTTTCACGTCACCAACCTTTAGGGTATAAGTCAAGTTTCATTGAACAAACCACCCAATGAAAACAGTGTTTTGTTTAAAAAATAAAAAACTCAAAATGCACTGTTCCATTTCATTATGCATAATAGAGTTTCAAAACATTTTATAGGTTTTTGTCACGATCCGACCTCGGAACAGGAGAGAACCCAGAGGGATAGATGGACACAGGTAAGGAAATAAAGATATTGATGTTTATTTGTACAGTTGGATTAGTTGATGGTTGGTAACAGAACGGTATGGGAAGTGCAGAGATGATCTGGGGAGAGAGACAAAAAAGTTGTGAAGTGATGGCTTGGATGATGAGGCTGAAACGGTTTGGCTTGGTGGTGGACAGATGTCACACGGAGCAGGGTGGCAGGCTGGTAGGGTTCTGGCACAAGGAGTTGGAGTGGCAGACGGGTAGACACTAAAGCTCGGGATGAGACAGCAGATAGGTGGTTCAGGAAACCCACAGCAGAGAGGTAAGCAGGTCGAGTGTATGAGTGGACAAATGAATTGGTCCTGGAGTGCAAATGGAAAAAGCAGGATGAGTAAGCAGGTATAACAGACTACAAAACTTAGAAAACAGGAACTAAGAACTGACTAGAATGACTAGACAATATATTTGTCTAGAATTGCACTGAGTACGCACTTGGCAGTACAATAATCCGGCAGGGACTGCTTGCCAACACCTCCATAATAAAGGGAGGGTGGCAATCAGCCCCAGATGTGGCAGAGGGAACAAGAGCTCAGGATCAGCGGTGATGGGAATGGTTCCTTCAGGATTGCAGGGAATACTGGAACTGGTGGTCGGGAACATGATGATGACAAACAAACATAGAGACAGACCAAACGCACACACAAGAGAACCAGGATCAGGGGATAGAAACACAAGGAAAAGGGAAACAGGTTCAAGGGGGCGAGGTCCTGACAGTTTTAAATAACTGAAAATAGTCATTTGTTGAATTTGCAGCATTAGGAGGTCATATTTACTGAAAAATTAAAAAAAAGCTATTTCAATGAAACACATCTTAACAGGGCTAGTTACATGTTAACATACGATCCCTTCTTTGATATCACCTTTACAATTCTTACATCCATTGAACTTGTGAGTTTATAGAGAGTTTGTGCTTGTTTTTCTTTGCAGGATATCAGAATAGCCTCCCAGAGCTGCTGTTTTGATGTGAACTGCCTCCCACCCTCATATATCTTTTGCTTGAGGATGCTCCAAAGGTTATCAATAGGGTTGAGGTCAGGGAAGGATGGGGGCCACACCATGAGTTTCTCTCCTTTTATGCCCATAGCAGCCAATTAAACAGAGGTATTCTTTGCAGCATGATATGGTGCATTGTCTTGCATGAAGATGATTTTGGCCAAATAGTAGGTTTATGCACAACTGCCAGCCTCTGGAAGATCAACCTACACATTGAGGTTTGTGGGACTCCAGAGGCACCAGCAGCTTCAAATATCTGTTTGCTGCTTTGTGATGGCATTTTAGCAGCTGCTCTCTTAATCCAATGAATTTGCCTGGCAGTAGCCTTCCTCATTATGCCTTTATCTGCACATACCTGTCTGTGCTTTGAATCAGCCACAAATCTCTTCACATTACGATGATCACGCTAACGTTTTCGTGAAATATCAAATGTTTTTTATAATGTGTCCAAGGCATGGCACTATTTGATGCTTTTCCGCAGAAGAGATATCCTTTCTGTAGAGATAGTAATTTTTTCCCATATTGCTTGAAATCTGTGGCCTGCTTAATAATGTGGAACATCCTTCTCAATTAGTTTTGCTTTAAAGGGGAACTATGCAGTTTATTTAGCTTAATTTACCTTAACTGAACAGCTTCAGAGTCAATGGAATGGTTGTATGACTTCTTTTGAGTTGATTTTTGGTCGTATCGCTCCCCCCTAGTGTCTGTGAGCTGAAAAACCACCCTTGCAACTTTGAGTCGGCGATCGCCGACCTCAGCTTCAGGAAGTTATCGCGTGA
>JACXGM010023017.1:0-16508 GCA_016801145.1 Umbra pygmaea | reverse complement strand
CTATGTAAGCAGTATATAATTGTACTAAGAATAAAGTATTTTCATAGTGCTGGTGTTTATGTCTATGTAAGCAGTATATAATTGTACTAAGAATAAAGTATTTTTGTAGCGCTGGTGTTTGTCTATGTAAGCAGTATATAATTGTACTAAGAATAAAGTATTTTTGTAGCACTGGTGTTTGTCTATGTAAGCAGCATATAATTGTACTAAGAATAAAGTATTTTCGTAGTGCTGGTGTTTATGACTATGTAACAGTATATAATTGTACTAAGAATAAAGTATTTTTGTAGCACTGGTGTTTGTCTATGTAAGCAGTATATAATTGTACTAAGAATAAAGTATTTTCGTAGTGCTGGTGTTTATGACTATGTAACAGTATATAATTGTACTAAGAATAAAGTATCTTCCTAACGCTTATGTTTATGACTATGAAACAGTATATAATTGTACTTGTAATAAAGTATCTTCCTAACGCTTATGTTTATGACTATGTAAGCAGTATATAATTGTACTTGTAATAAAGTATCTTCCTAACGCTTATGTTTATGACTATGTAAGCAGTATATAGTTGTACGTGTAATAAAGTATCTTCCTAACGCTTATGTTTATGACTATGTGTAAAGGAGCTCTTTTCCATCCCTCTCACATTGGAACATGGTTATACTCTCAGTGGAACAGATGGCCTTAATAATCTAGCAGCAGGAAAGGCCACCCTGTCCTGGATTAAATCTGCTTTCTGTGCCTGTGCTTGTATCCCTCAATCTCTGGTCATCACCGTCTAGATCTCTGCACCAGTCAATGAAAATGATGTGACAACCTGTCCAATAACCACATGGAACACTTTGATCAAAACACATTATTTCAGTTATTAGTGGGTGAAATGACATATTGTTTCAGTTGGATGTTGGAAAATGGACATATGTTTTCATTTGGATGTTGGAAAATGGACATATGTGTAACGTTTCCCAGTTCCCCTTCCATGGAAACTGCCACTTCCTTGGTTTATGTGTCCCAGAACTACAATTCCCATTTCCCCAGTTCTACTTCCTGTGGACTACAGCTTCTCTAGTCATGCCTCCTCAGAACTACAGTTCCCATACCCGGACTCAATTATCCTGATTCACCACACCTGCTCACTCCATTCCAGTATTTAAGTCACACACCTCTCCTTGCCTCTTTGCGAGGTATTGTGAGTATTCTTTTCTCCATTTCTGAGCATTCCATAGATTGTTTATATTCCGGTTTTGACCTTTGCCTTGTTGATTATTATTCTGTCTTGGATAATCCCGTTTGTACCGTAGCTAAATGTTTGATATCGTTATTCTGGCGTGACCTGCTGACCTGTTTGATTATTCTGCCTTGTATATCCTCTGTACCTTTGCATGGACTATATTAAATTAAACATCATTCCAGTTTTACCTTTGGAGAGATCAATCGTTACAATATGTTTTCAGTTGGTAGTTGGACAGATATGAGGATCAGAGGCTACTATCTGTAACGGCTGTCCCTCCCTCAGAGCAGGGATATAGATATCTCCCTGTATGCTCTGGTATCTGACTGATAGATCGCTCCCTGTTTGTTATTGATCTGTGCTGTGTAAATTACATTTCCCAATAAGCCTAGCCCAGGACGTAATGAACTGGAGCTGGATGGATGCTGCCCGTGGTCTCATCTCAGGGTCTGGATCACTGGTCAGATGTCTCAGCAGGGTTAAAAGAGTCTATTTGTGCGTCCAGTAGATACTCCATTAAGGAGCAGAGAAATGCACACTGCAGAAAGAATCACTGATGGAAACAAGGCAAGATCCATCTACTACTTTAACCCCCCCGAATACCAAACCAAAATCCTACACTGATAAAACTACTAAACTTATAACAAACAGGGGGAATAAAACACACACAGAAAAACACACCTCACATGTAATATAGCAATACCGGAGCCTCGCTTTGATAAAAGGTGCCGTCCCCCATTTTTTTGTCTCCTTCATCACCATGGTAGCAGACACTTCCTGCTGACCTTCAGCTGGCTGTCAAGGTTTACTGATTCTAAGTGCAAGGTTGACACACAGAACAAATCCACACAGTCACACATATCCATACACCTGATATTCTACCTACTGGCAGCCAATTACTCACCAGCCCATCATCAACATATAGATATAAGAGGAAGACTATATATGCAGATTCTGAGATTTTTTTATCTGACTTTTCAGACCTGGTGTGATGTAAGATTTGAAGTTATTTTAATCATTTTTTGTGTTTTTTTATGGTTAGGGTTAGGTTTAGGGCTAGGAAAGAGGGAACATGGATTATTTGGTAAGAGTTACTTTTCAAGTCCCCACTTAAATACATAAACATGGCTGTGTGTGTGTGTGTGTGTTTCTGTGTGTGTGTGTGGTTAAGAATCAGTAAGGTCAAAAAGATGGAAGAGTTCCAGGGATCTGGCCCTGCCCGTTGCATCCATCCTGTCATCTAACCATTCTTATTTCTTCTAACACAACACTTTCAGCATCAAAACAACAGGCTCTGTATAATATATATAGGGCTGTATGAACCAAGCTTTAACTACTCAGAACCCAAGCGGGGTTTCGCAAGAATCAAAAACAATTCAATCATGAATTCAAAAAGGTTTCCCTCACACTAGTTGCCAGACAACCCTACTGTTTAATACTCAACTGTGGACCATCACCAGCTGCCTGTAGCTGAATCTGACAACAGCTAACGGTTCCATGTATGTTCAGGACTTAGTAAGATAATAATTATAAGTAAGTTGTCCAATGACCTGTGCCAATATTAGAACACGGACATTAAGGGAGAGCTAATTGTTTTATTGTAGTGTCCTGTCTCCCTGTTAATCTTGCTTTTATTCTGGCAGCCTCCATCACTCCCTCCTGCCTTATCCTGACTCTTTCCTCACAGCTGGAGGCCAGCAGCACAGATGCTGTTAGAGAGCTGACATTTTGTGTCAGTGTAAAAACCCTGAATATTTAACTAGTGTGCCTCAGCAGGAGAAGAACAGAGGTGCTGCCTGACGGAGAACTCCTCACTAATTAGTTATGACTCTCCTATCTATCTGTCTCTTTTCAACCTGGGGGCAGAGAAACCATGTGGTAAAAGGGATGCTACAGCTCCAGGCCCAGCCTGGCACAGAAGCTAGAGCTCAAGAACCAGCCTGACAGGGAGGCTACAGTTCGAGATCTAGCCTGACACAGAGGCTTCAGCTCCAGACCCAGCCAGAAATAGAGGCTACAGCTCCTCAACCAGCTTGACAAGGAGGCTTCAGCTCCAGACCCAGCTTGACAGGGAGGCTTCAGCTCCAGACCCAGCCTGACAGGGAGGCTTCAGCTCCAGACCCAGCCTGACAGGGAGGCTTCAGCTCCAGACCCAGCCTGACGCAGAGGCTACAGCTCCAGACCCAGCCTGACAAGGAGGCTTCAGCTCCAGACCCAGCCTGACAGGGAGGCTTCAGCTCCAGACCCAGCCTGACAGGTAGGCTTCAGCTCCAGACCCAGCCTGACAGGGAGGCTTCAGCTCCAGACCCAGCCTGACAGGGAGGCTTCAGCTCCAGACCCAGCCTGACAGGCTATAGCTCTAGACTACAGAAGCACTGATCTGACTGTGTATGTTTCTGGGAGAGACAGTCTACAAGGACAGACTATATAAGATAATCTGTTAGTAAAAAAATTATTCCTTTAGCACAAGCACTAGATGGTACATTAGGTAGTTAGTAGTAGGCTGCATTGTTTGCTGTGTCTTTGTGGCCTCCTTGTTTAGATATTTAAAGGGTCAGATCCGTAGCTTTAGTCCTGGGTTAAAACAAATAGTCTGGTGAAGTCCTGGTTATGCAGTAACCTGGATCCCAGTCTGTCAGAATGTCTTTGCGGTAAACAGGCTGTTTGTGGGTATGTCAGGCTACAGTGCATCTGCTCTGTGGGATCAGTGTCGCCCAGACAGATGAAGCTCTCTCCATGACCTGGCGAACAGCCTTGTTCACATGCTGTCACACACAGGAAGGACAGACGCAGTCAGACAGACACAAACAGGAAGCGACAAAAAAACAGAGATACACATTGCTTTGGTGTAAACGTATGTAAAGGCAGGTACATTGTAATGGAAGTGTTTACATTATGTACAGTATCTCACAAAAGTGAGTACACCCCTCACATTTTTGTAAATATGATTACAACTTTTCATGTGAGAACACTGAAGAAATGGCACGTTGCCACATTGTAAAGTAATGAGTATACAGCTTGTATAACAGTGTAAATTTGCTGTCCCCTCAAAATAACTCAACACACAGCCCTTAAGGTCTAAACCACTGGCAACAAAAGTGAATACACCCCTAAGTGAAAATGTCCAAACTGGGACCAACGTGTCAATATTTTGTGTGGCCACCATTATTTTCCAGCACTGCCTTAACCCTCTTGGGCATGGAGTTAACCAGAGCTTCACAGGTTGCCACTGGAACCCTCTTTCACCCTTCCATGACGACATCATGGAGCTGATGGATGTTAGAGACCTTGCGCCCCTCCACCTTCCATTTGAGGATGCCCCACAGATGCCTAATAGGATTTAGCAAGGTATGGGTCATCTTGGAGGTGTGAGACCTTGTAACACTAACGAGTCACATCATGACACAGGGGAGGGAAAATGGTTAATTGGGCCCAATTAACTCACTTTTGTTGCCAGCGGTTTAGACCTTAATGGCTGTGTATTGAGTAATTTTGAGTGGACAGCAAATGTACACTGTTATACAAGCTATACACTCACTACTTTACATTGTAGCAAAGTGTAATTTCTTCAGTGTTGTCACATGAAAAGTTATAATCATATATTTGCAAAAATGTGAGAGGTGTACTCACTTTTGTAAGATACTGTCGATATTGCCAATAAAGCCTCTTTGGAAATTAAAGAAACAGATTAACAAAATATTTTAGCAATTATAATACAGGACATTAAACCATCTCTTTAATGAGTTGCTCTGAGTTAAGAGTGAATTCTGGCAGGGATGTAGTGGGTTTACAGCGTGTGTGTCTGCTCTGAAGCTGCCTTTTATTTTTAGCCTTGTATAAACAAGCCCAGATGGGAAGCCCTGCCCAATGCATGGTCCTCAGCTCAGTCACACCAGTACACACACACAGCACACTCTGTAATCCAACGCAGACAAACGCGTCAATTCACCAGCGCCGCACTGCCCCACCCATGGCTGCCAGGAGACACAGAGAGAGAAATAAATAGAGAGAGAGGGAGAGAGAGAGAGAGAGAGAGAGAGCAAAAGAACACATCCACACTGACAGCACGGTGATGGATGGTCGTTTCAACTCGCTCTGTAAGCTAAAACCCTGCTGCCAGGTTCTCCCTATAGTTTGAAAGTTAATTTCCAATAGTGTAAAGCCTCAAGTGCTTAGGTTTCATATTTTTATGTTAATCTGTGGTCCCTCCCACTTTAGGGCAATTTCCTCTCTATCTGTGTTCTGCAGTGACTGTGCAGAAAGTTGAGTGACAGAGTTATATCCCAGCTTTATTACAACATCAATCCCAATTTCCTTTGTATCACGATCTGCTCCGCCAGGTCGTCCGCCCGTTCACCCCCCTCCGCCAACATTCTTTAGTGGGGGAAATTGGGTTCTGGGGGCGACAATGAAAATAGTCTCCTGCTGTATTTTGGTTGTTCTGAGAACATTGTGCATTAATGTACTATGACAGCTTGTGTGAAAAACTGACCCAGAAACAGGAGGACTGGGAGAAAGGATTGGGAAATGGGGGAGGATCAGGTGGATGACAGTAGGCTGGAACTGCTGGGGCCTGGCCTGGAAATGGGTTATTGGCAGGAATTAGGGCCAATTAAAACTGCGAGTTTAATTAAGATGAAAAATACTTTTCACAAGATTCCCATCAGCAATAAACTGAGTCATGACCAATGCCGTGTGACTGTTGCCCACTATGTATTGCAGTCACTTGAGCTGGGATGTACAATAGGTTTCAAAGGCAAAGGACTCTATGTATAAAACCGACATTCACAAGATAAACTAATGAAGTTCTGTCGTAATTAAACTCATTAGATACGATATAGAACCAAAGATATGTGGAGACCCCTAGTAATGGTGGAGGAGGGATAGTGGTCTGGGGCTGTTTTTCAGGGTTTGGGCTAGGCCCCATAGAGAAAGATTACCTTAATGCTACAGGGAATAAATGCATTTAAGACAATTGGGGGCTTCCAAATTTGTGGCAACGGTTTGGGGAAGAACCTTTCCTGTTCCAGCATGACTGTGCACAAAGCGGTGTCCATAAAGTCAGGGTTCAACAAGTTTGGTGTGGGGGAACGCGAGTGGGCTGCACAGAGCCTTGACCTCAACCACATTAAACCTTTTGTGATGAATTGAAAAGGCAATTTTGTGTCATGCAGCTTTGTCAAATTTCTCACCATGATGACATCCCAAAACAAACATTCCAGTTTAGGAAATGTCTGACGTTTGGCAGGGTTAGAAAACACACTTTCTGAATATGTTAATTTTGCTCCTTTGTAATGTCTGCCTACATCTCCTAAACAAAATGTTTGTAATTGTTTTTTTACTAATTTGAACAGTGCATGTATGATGCACTTCTAATGAATTTTGTTTTGCAGAATTAGAATGACCCAATCTGATGTACATCTTCAGAAGTGTTATAAATATACCATATTGCTTATGACGAATCACAACATAATAATAACCAACAACAGTGCAGATTGACAGAGGGTATATATGCAGTGGGTAATTAGGTGATAATGTCCAAGTTTGCATAATGACAAAGGGAAGGCAGTCCGGGATTGGATTGTGAATGAAGAGACAATCCATGGTGACTTGGGAATTAAACAAATGTCAGTGTGAAACGGAACACATACATGGAATCATGGGGAATGGAGCCAACTACACAGGTTTTGCCGTGGGGGAACCTGACTCTTATAATAACGCCAAAAAAATAAATTAATATTCATTTTTAAACGACACAATTCTGAAGCCCCTTTGGATTAAATTACTTTAGGTGCAGAAATGTATTGGTGGAATAATAACAAGTATATAATAATCTTGTCATGCTCTCCACCAGTCTTTCACATTGATGTTAGGTGACTTTATGCCACTCCTGGTGCAAAAATTCAAGCAGCTCGGCTTTGTTTGATGGCTTGTGACCATCTTTCTTCGTCTTAAGGATTTGGGCTGATTTAAGACTCATTTTCAATGGTCTCTTAATTTTTTCCAGAGCCGTATATAACATTATGACTCATCATGTTAACTAGCTAGTTACTAACTCCGTAAGAGTAGCTATGCAGCTTTTATGAAATACAGATACAAATAATGTTTTTTATGCTAGTTTTATGCTCCTCTTTCTGGGTGGGAAATGAGGAGTTTCCCAATCAAGATGGGAATGTGCTTGGATGTTTTGCTCCTATTGCCAATTTTGTCGACTCTATAAGTCTTGCCACAAATGTAAATAGAAATGTTCTGGCACCCGTACGGTACGGCAACACCTGACATGCCCAGGCAAAACTCTTGTCTATTCTGGAAAACATCTGAAAGCCGTACAAATAGTACCTAAAATAGTTACACAGCCACCTCTGTTGTCTTCAAAAACAACAGTAGTATGTTTATTATGTTTATTCATTGTATTGCACTCAATACAAATAAGTTGTGTGGCTGTTTCACCTACTGTTACTATCTTAAAATGTCTGCACTAACTGTAATTTGCTTTGGATAAGAGCTAAATGACTGAATTATGAAATGTTGTGTGCGTCCAATGGGCCTCTAAGGTGTGGTAAATTGAATAATGGGAGTGATTAGTCTCTGAGTGGTATGTTAGGAGTACACAGTACAGTTTATACACACAGTAACAGTACACAGTACAGCACACACACGTAGGAAGGAGAGAGCAGCTATACACTAGTCTGATGTCTCCCGCAGCTCAGTGACTCACAGTGACTAAAATCACAGGAAAGGGTGTGTGTATTGTTGCTGCATTGGAATGTGTATCTCTGGGCTATACCCTTCCATTACCATTATGGGAGTCTCATTGTCACCCGCAATGCAACCCCCACCCCGCAGCAAGGTGGCTCACCTTTATGACGTCACACCAGCCGCAGATGGTGGATTTTAATTGGGGACGCCGTGCTCGCAATACCATCAGGACTGGGGGAAACGGAATGGTATCACACAATGAGTTTGATGCGCTACACAGCGATATATTCACAAACGTAATGAGAGCCCGGGGTCCCCAATTATGCTCCACCGATCGCGGCTGCGTCACACCGTTGCATCATCCAAACAGGGTAGGACTTCCCACTATTCTGGGTCAAGAGGGGGGTCTCCTAATCAAGGCTTTGACCTGCCTGCCTGTAAACATTCACACACAGTATTTGCATGGTGTCAGTGGTGTGAAGGCCCCCTGAAATTGAGTGGCCATTAAGGACAAAAGATAAAGCATTGGCAACCTTCTGTAAGTCAGTGATAGCTTTGACTGTGTTTATGTCTGTTATTGAGTCCTGCACTTTGATACACATTGAGTGCTGTGACGGTGACTGTGCAACTTCCTGTGCCACTCCTGTCCAGCTGGTTTACGCCAGACACAAACCTGACATCCTGGCAACTGTCCCGTCCCTTCACTGACGGGTCTGCGGGGGCATACGGTGTGGCAGGTCTAGCTTCGCGTGACAGAGCCTTGGTCAGTGAAGCGGTGATGTCAGACACATGGTGTCGTTGGAGCAGCCGGATGACACAGCACAATTCACCACAGACCGACTGATTCAAACAGGCTTTGAGCCACACTGTCGAGGTGCCCAAAGAAAGCTCACACAACATCAATCTCTAAACACTGTTGTGGATCAGACCACATCAGCTGACTACATACAGTACATCATCAGTATTACACTAACAAAGTGATCATAACACAGATAAGTCAGGCTGCTAGCAGTCTGGAGATATAGTCCTAAGGCACATTTCCCCCACAACAAAACCAGACTAAACAGTTCCAGGTCAATCAGGTCTTTATCGTCTCGCTGAACAAAACAAACGTCTGATTGTGTCCACCGCATAGTCACGACTGTCTATCAAAGACCAGAGCAGAGATGGTCTGATTATTTTATCAAATTGTCACAATGAAGAAAGTACTGTCATCATTTTTTAGTTCAAAGTGAATCTGGTCAGTTAACAATACCCCAGATGGAAAAAATCCCATTAATTAATGTTTATGCTAATGATAGTATAATTAAGAATTAAGGCATTGGGGGTGGTATTTGGCCAATAGCTGTTCTTATGCATGATGCATTGCAGAGTGCCTGGACACAGCGGTTAGCTGTGGTATATTGGCAATGTAACACTACCTCCCGAGATTACCAATGCATTTACAGCACTTAAAAGTATTGTGATATCATACCCGTGGTATACAGTTCCATATACCACAACGGCTATTAGCCAATCAGCATTCAGGATTCAAACCACCCGGTTTATAAGTAAGATGAGACTGTTTCTGAGGTAGACAAGCCGACAGAGTGAACATTCCCAGGTACTAATAGACATGGTGGAATTAGCCCCTCCCCTCTCCTGCAGACCACACCTGCTCTTTGTTAGACGCACATCGCAGCACACAGACCTGGAGAAAATATCCCCTCTGGCCACTGAAAGACATGTGCTCTGCATTGGGTCTATGGTGAAACGCACAGGCGTTCCTTTCATTCACACTTACATAACGTGGAACAGAAATGGATTTTCAGGCTGTATAGTTATTATTGAGGTAACTGACCAAAGTGGGAGAACAGACAAACTGTGAATTAAATATTCATGCCAAAGAAGTTAGAGCACAACAAAGTTCTCCCTCTCCAAAAGGAGAATGTCTTTACCTGAGTGTAATGCCCAACTTGCTCTGGGGAATCCAAGGTTGATCTGGGATGGAAACTCCTGCACTAATGAAATAAAATCTATCCCCAGGTGCTGGTGATGTTTCAGGGAAAAAGTAAAGACGAAGCTGAAATCGGAAGCGATAAGACAACCATCCGAGTGTAGAACAGCAGTAGAAACTCCTGACAGCAGGTCTGCTCACGGCGCCTATGTGTGAGGAGTGAGAGCAGTGCTGGACAGGAGGCCAGGCATGCAGGAGCGGGTACGAACACACTCAGACACACACTCAGACACACACTCAGGGTTGGCTTAAGGGAGGTCCCAGAGGCTTGGGGGCAGAACAAGACACCGAAGCCCCAGCACCTGGCCATGACCCGGCCAACCCTAACCCTCCCGTGGTCCAGACCTATCCCTCCCACCCTCCCCCTGATCCAGTCCCACCCTTTATCTGTCACCAAATACCCCCATTCACCCAACTTCCATTAAATTTCAATTTGACTGGGTTTATTTACATGGGTAACATTAATTCACATTGCCAAAGCAAATGGGATATAATAATAAATATAACAAATAAGTGAACAGAAACTAAAATGAGTCTTCAATATTATGTAGAGTACGTGTTGACTCTCATCGAGAGCTTAGCTGATTCCATTTATAACTTCTTTGACTGCACTCCTCCTACAACGTCACACCTCCCTCTCTCTCTGTACGTGGCACGGGGCTGGCTGCACTCAGAGGGTGGTGTTTAGTGGTGCACTCAGGGCAGGGTTCAGGCGGAGAACAACTAACACATAAACGCAGAGTCAAAACACATAGAGCTAGGGCGGGTCCATCCAGGCTCTACTCCTACCTCAACATGTTGGTCTGTAAATCTATTCTATCTTGAGTAGATGTTCCACATCTCCCACTGCTTCCACTCAGGCTTATTCCATCCGGAATGCTTCCAGATACGACATGTTGCAGAAAATGTTCCTGCAATGTTGTCCTTCTATTACATTAGTGAGACACATCAGATCTGACGGGTCGACAGTAAACAGTGACGTGTTATCACTGCTCCTCTGAAGCAGTAATGAAACAGGTCGGGATACCTACTGATGCTGTCGACCCTGCCTAGACTGAGGATCTGTGTATCAGTGTACATGGGAAGCTGTGTCTGTCACAGAACATATGTTTGAACGTATTTCACTTTTTATTACTCTGTACAATGTACAAAATGAAATGTAGGTGCATGCCTGTTTGTATAGTTAGTGTGAGGGGATGTTTCTCTAGCTTTAAACTGCTCTTCTAAAAATGTATGATTGACAGGAGGGGTGTGGCCTGAAGGTCTCAACATAGCTACGTTACTGAGCACAATATTTACCCTCGGGGGATAACTGGATCTGTTACAGTGAACTGGCTCTGTGTCTAGCTATATGTAGACTACTAGGCAGACATCATTTGCCCAAAGGCCGGTACAAATAGACATGCAGTATGAGGTAAAACATTTTAAACACTCTGAATCCAATAAGTTATTCTCTGACTCTTTCACCTTTAAACAATAACATTATTGTTTTCGTTTGAGTCGGGGTGGACGGGTGGAGACTCTGTGGGCCCCTAACAGCCACGTGCCACTAGACCAGGGGTTACCGACAGGTCGTTCGTGCCACTAGACCAGGGGTTGCCGACAGGTCGATCGCAAGCTGCTCATGGCTCGCAGACCATTTTTGAGTAGCTCGCAAAATAATTTGAAGGGACATACTGTTTCACGGGTTCCACTTGTCATTACCAGCATCTCACAAGAAACAGCTACTATTAAATGAATGCAACATTGATTTTACCCCAGCCATTACGGTATATTGGCTCAAATAGACAAAGCTAACAAAATATCTGGAGATACATTTCCAGTAAGTGGCTCCGTCATTGTGTGTTTGATCCAACCGTGTGTAGCAGCCAGTTGATATAATAACCACTATTATAATCGAGTGCCTTGACTGAAATACCTGGAACTAGTAATTCTGTCTAAACCTGATCAAATGTGTGCCCCATAGTCTGGTGGTCAATGCACACATACACAACCCCAGGGCTCTTTCCAACCCTTTACTTTCTCCTAAATTCTCTCCCCCTAAGTTAATAAAATAAATAACAAATATTTTATGTGGCGAAAGTCTCCCCAAAGTTGCAAATACTTTAGGCTCAGCTGACTATATAATGATTTAATATATAATTTCTATCTATATTTGCTGTATAACATGTCAGCAGCAGTAGGCTACACAATCATCCAAAAGACCACAACAGTTCTTTCTGTCTGGATAAAAATAATGGGGATATTTGTAGAGACATTTTTTCTCCATCATTTCTCTGTAAATTATTATAATTATTGTATTCTTTTTCAACACTAGAATATTGTTTGAGGAAATGTATAGGATCTCTCTTGGAGTTTATTTTACCAGCTATAAAAATCCCCTTTAGTATTGCTATAATATTATATATACATATACATATATATATATATATATATATATATATATATATATATATATATATATATATATTTTTTTTTTTTTCTATAATATAAAAGGAGCTGAATATACCTGATTGTAAAAAATAAAGTAGTTTCTATATAAAGGAAAAGCAAGCAGAATATACCTGATAGTAATAAATAAAGAAGATTGTATCTAAAGCATTCTGAATGCATAATCTATCTTTTGGAGACCCATGTCAATGAAAACATTTTAGGCCTTGCTTCCATCACCTCATGCCTTGACATCCTTACCTGGAAAATAAACCCTTGCAATGTCTTTCCACGACCAGAAGGAGCAAGGATGACATTAAAAGGGGATTACACATCCCTGGCCTCCCCTGATAACACCCACCTGTTAAACCCAGCGTTTGATAGTTCCAAAAGCACAGAGTCATACTGCAATACTGTAGCAGCACACAGATCCACACAGCCAGCAACATTAATCAACACTTACTTTCAGCTAGCCCGCAAACACAGGAAGATGGTTGCCATGGCAATGTTGGGCCGGCTAGAAGGAAGAGGACATACCTAAGGGACTGGTGTGTGTCTGTGTGTGTGTGTGTGTGACTATGGCTGTGTGTCTGAGTGTGTGACTGTGTCATCGTTGATTTGTGTGTGTGTATCTCACAGTGTTCTTCTGTATGTATGTGTGTGTGTGTGTGTGTGTGTGTGTGTGTGTGTGTGTGTGTGTGTGTGTGTGTGTGTGTGTGTGTGTGTGTGTGTGTGTGTGTGTGTGTGTGTGTGTGTGTGTGTGTGTGTGTGTGTGTGTGTGTGTATGTGTGTGTCCGCCCCAAAGTCTGGTGTCACTGTTCTTGTTGAAGTTAACTAATAAAGTATAATAATTAGTGATGGAGGAAAAACGCTTTACAGTTATATACTTTGAATTATATTTTAACTGATAATAACATAATGTTTTCATAACATGGTCATATTATTTTGTCACTAATCTATCGTCCCTTCATTCCTCTTTTTAAACTTCTAATACATATTTTCTTAGGACTCTTGTGAGCAATTTATTTATAATATTTATACCATTAAAATCAGAGTTTCAATACATCCTGTTTCAACACCTAATCATTGAACTTTGGGCATATTTAGATTGTGAAAGTGGTCCAAAAGGAAAAAGCATTGTTTGCGTAATTAGAATCATAATTTCCATACTAGTTCTATATACATTGTCATGTCTCGTGACGGCAATCGTGCGGTTATGGGTTTGTTGTATAATGTCCTGCAAGATATCTCGAGCTGGATGCATGAGGACTTTGCATAGAAACCACACCAGCACATTGACCTACACGTGAAGAATTTCCCTGCGGTACACATTTCTTGAGACATTCCTGAACAGTTCCATTTACTTCTGCAAAGCCCCAGGTGGGATCTTTTTGCAAAAATGTTGCAATTTTATCTTGTCTCAAGCATTTCCCGAGATTTCTAGTATACATCGCTGAAAGCCCTCGCAATGTAAACGGAAACTTAAGAGTTTGCCGAAAATTCACGGCCATAATCAGAGTGCTACTGTGATGTTGTCTGAATCTGAATACATATTTTGTTCATCCAGGATAATGGGACTGTCCATCACATATGTTATCATGTTGGGTAAAGGCAGACGTGCTCAAGATGTTGGAAGAAATACAGGAAATGAGTAAGTCAATGCTTGCTTTTGCTTTGATATCTCTCTCTTCATTCAGGATTACATGAATTCCTGTTCTACAAAGTGATTTCAGAATCACAGTGCCTTGTCTAGTAAATAGAAGGCCTAGACACTGTAGATATTGTCAAACGGCCATGTGTCTACAACCCTTTTACAAACTGTGCATCTATGCTTGTGTATCTGCATGTGTTTGTGTACGTTCGTCTTTGTGTGTCTGCACATTTGTTTGTACCCCTGCATGAATGTGAGTGTGCCATATAGGCTGTTACAATAATAATACTTCCCTCACTTTAACAGGGCATTCATACACCTACCCACACCACAGTGGGTGGAGGTGGGCACAGGGCCTATAGAATAGCTGCCTGTCTTGCTTAACAAAGACGACAGGTAATATTGTTAATGCCAGCTGAGGACCCACGCTGTGGACACAGCTTGGTACTGGAGATACCATCCCCCTCTACCTCCCACCTTCCCTCCCACATTCCAGGCATATTTCTCAGGGAGACAGAAAGGCCTCCAGGTCACAAGACAGCCGGAGCTATTGTCTGTCTGAACAGGACGGAGGGAGGCCTGGGTGTGAGCATGTCAAAGGATACAACCCTACCATATGAACACTATAATGCCTGCTTGGTGCTGCCTAAAAAACAACCCCATTAGACGGCCTGCCAGCCTGCCAGTGTCAGGCCTGCTTATCATCTGAATCTGTAGTGGTGGTGAGTGAAATGACACTGCAACAGCACCCTCTGCTGGGCACAGCACAAAATCACCAAAACAAGTAACAAGTCTACAGGCATGTCTTGTTTTCTGCCGTCCAAGGCCATGCCTGAGTCCTGATGAGGAAAACCAAGTAAGAAGAGTTTACTTAAAGCTTCAACACAAATTTGACTTCATTAAAGTTATAACCTAATCATAATCTTTATATTTAGCTGTATGTCCTGGTCTGTCATGGATGGGAGCCGCCCACGAATTGCACCGTTTATCCTTGCTTCTCCAGTTGCTGATTGATATCTGAGGAGCCATGGCTCCATGCTGCAGTACAGCGTTTAGCGCCACAGCACCCTGCTAATCTGCCTTGATTCCAGCATTCCAGCACACACACAAAACATTCCATCTGACATGGATGAGCGTCAGATTACCACATGACGCAATCCTCTGGGATTGTGTAGTAAGCAGGGAAACAAGACGTTGACCATGTATAACAATGTCTCTTTACCTGGAGGGATTATAGAACAGAGTCTGGACGTACCGTGTGCTGCTTCTTTCTAGGTCATTCTTGAATAAAGATGGCATATTTTTGTTACATTATTGTTTTATGTCATTCATGAAATAACAACTAATATGGTAGCTTAATGACCTGAAACCATTGTTCAAATGATGACAACACTGTACCCCTGGAAGGATTAGTAACAGCGATGAGACATTGACAACAGCAGTGAGTTAAATCATTGACTAAATTCAGTAAAACCAAGTAACATTTTGTGTTTAAACACACTGAATTATCAACAGAATAAAAAACATACACTGTAAAAAAGTTAGTGAAAAAACAGTCAGTCAAAAGTACTGGTACTTTGGTGCCAGTACTTTTTCTATTATTTTACTGGCATTTACTTCAAGACAATAACAGAAAATACTTTATAAACACAGTAGATGTCTGTTAAAAGTAATATCAGATATGGATATTTACTGTGTTCACAAAATATTTTCTGTTATTGTCTTGAAGTAAATGCCAGTAAAATAATAGAAAAAGTACTGGCAGCAAATTACAAGTACTTTTTAATGTTTTTTTACTGATTTCTTTACAGTAAACCACTATCCACTGCAACAATCAGCCACTGTAGAGAATGCTCAAGGTCCATCCTTTTCATCAGAGATGTTTTAAGATGGCAACACCAATGACCCAACGGAGCAGGGACAAATGCATTCCTCAATGTTTTGCAGTAGAATAATCTCCTACATCCACTTTGTTAAAAAACAGTCAGCACTAGACAGTAATAACAACCATAATTTAGTTATGTCCATTATGTACTAATTTGCCAAAGTAAATACTGCCCTTCTCTCTGTGAAAACCACAGTTCCACAAGCCCAGTGACCCACAACCTCTTTCCATGTATGACGACTCTTCATGCACCGCTTGCTTCGTTTGTCACAACTGACATCGTTTCACGCTTCATCCTACCACGCACAACAGAAACTCATAGAAAGCTCTATACACATCGACATAAACGAAGGCTCACAAATACCCTTTCGTTTTTCTTTTTGTTGTGGAGACCTGAAACCCATAAATTGATAAACCAACTTCCTAACCATAAACCTAACCCAATATCCTAAACCTTAACCCTGTAATAAACTAAGCTTGTGCACATGGACCTGACTCTCTCTCTCTCACACACACACACACACACACACACACACACACACACACACACACACACACACACACACACACACACACACACACACACACACACACACACACACACACACACACACAC
>JACXGM010023015.1:0-16416 GCA_016801145.1 Umbra pygmaea | reverse complement strand
AAAAATCGATATTTTAAGGCTATGGACAGTTTATTTAGATTTTCTAGGTAATGAAAGCAGATATCTTGAAATCCCTCTGTAATTCTTTTTTCATCTTGTGTGTAAACAAATTAAAAAAATAATTTTGCACCTGGCTTTATCATACGTTCAGATCTATCTACCGGAAATATAGGCAAAATTGCGCATATTTAATGAGAGATCGCCTAATTTGCATAAATTAACATACATATTTAAAAACTTGTGATACATTTTTTTTATATACTTGTGTAAGTAATCAACTGAGGAAGTTTCGTTGTGATATCTATTATTTAAAATTTTTACCCTATTCACCTGTAGTGTCTCGCCTTAAAACCTGTCCCTAGTGATGGTTAAAACGAGGCATTTGAAACATTTGAGACAATTGAACCATTTGTGTCGAGGCTTCGTGAAACGTTTCGACACTTCTACGTATCAGTTAAATTCCGTTACATTTGATTCGAGGCGTCGTGAAACGTTTCGAAACCTTGACTCAACAGTGACACCTGCTGGCAACTTTAAATATGGCACACAACAGTAATTCCACCATGGCATGGTTAGACAGACACTACTGTGGCAGGACTGAACGATTCACGTCCTACATCACAAACTACAGTTTCGAAACGGGTTGATAATTGTAATATGTCAAAACTGTGGGTCATTGAATGAAATAGAACCTTTTGAGACAATGAAAACGTTCCCAACATAATGTCATACATCTTAATTTGGAGTGTTTCCAAAACATCCAACTTATGTGACCTTCGCTGATCTGACAGTGGGAATAAAACTGTAGAAAATGTACATTTATATTGTATGGATTGGTGATATGAAGATATAAAGTAATGATGCTGTAATGGCAACGCGCAGATGGTTCAGTGGTTAAGGAGTCAGACTTGTGGTCACAAGGTTGCCAGTTCGAATCCTTGTTAAATCAATTGATGTTATATTTTCCACATTGCCAGAACTCAGGCGATTCATTTTTTGTCTCGCAGGGCAGACAAAAATTCTCGAAGGGCACAGGTTGCAGGGATGGCTAAATGGACCAATGCATGTTAATATAGGTGAGGGAAGACCCCTGTATTTTTCGCCCGCTACACCAATTCAAGACAAGGTATGCTAAGTACCGTTGAACTTCAACCATAGCATTGGCACTAGCACTCCGTATTTTCCTCGTGTCACTGACTCTGTTTTCCAGGAGTGACTACAGGTTATCACCAACCCCTGGCAATAAACCAGCTATCAATTTGTATTTGTATAAAGGCCTGCGACCCCTCGCCGGGATAAGCAGTTGACGATGTGTGTGTGTGTGTAAAGGATTTATACAGAATGTCAAAGATATAAATATATATCCAATAATAATAATAAACATCTGATGTCGTTGGTCCATCTTGTGTGATGGCTCAATCTTGCAATACTCTCACAAATCTCTCAGCCACGATCTCGCGCCTCGTTTTATACCCGATACATAACTGTTTTTGACAAGTGCGACACAGGTATCGTTCAATGTCACATGACAAAATGTTTAGACGACACTTTGTCATGTGACCAGCAGTGTTTTTGAAACACGTCTCGATACGTTGTTCCGATGTAGTGAGTGTCGAAAACATCGAGACAGTTTCGACACTTGAGTGTCGAGCGCCCATCACTACCTGTCCCTCTCCCTCCCTTTATGGTATTCCAGTTAAGTCACAGGTGACCTATCTGGGTATATCCATATGTAAGGATGATAAAATCAGATGTACACTGAACTTTGACCCGGTTGTTGAGAAAGCTAAAAGAAAATTCAATTCATGGTTACAAAGAGATTTATCTCTGAGAGGACGAACCCTTGTTGCTAAAGCTGAGGGCATCTCAAGAATAACTTACCCTGCTCTTTCCTTATATGCAGATAAAGCTACATGTGCAGATATTGATAGAATGCTATTTGATTTCCTGTGGAAGCATAAGAGGCATTACGTTAAAAAGGCTGTGGTTATTAATAATTATGAATGTGGAGGTCTAAACTTTCTAGATTTTAGTTCCTTAAATAATACTTTCAAGATTAATTGGCTGAAACAGTACTTAACAAACCCTGACTCATTCTGGAATACTCTTCCTAGTCTTGTCTTCTCTAAGGTGGGAGGTCTCCCATTCCTAATGTTGTGTAACTACAACAACACCAAATTGCCCCTTAAATTGTCAAATTTTCATAAACAAGTGCTTTTGGCCTGGCACCTAATTTATAAACATAATTTCAGTCCCCACCAGTACTTTATTTGGAATAATTGTAATATTACCTATAAAAATCAGTCGTTGTTTTTCCCAAACTGGGCTAATAACAATCTTATTTTAGTTTCTCAATTAATCAATACTGATGGGTACTTGTATTCATACTCAGAGTTCCTGAACAGGTATAATATACCTATCAGTCCTCGAGAATTTGCTATTGTAATGGATGCCATCCCTGATGGAACAATAACTCTTCTCAGAGACTCAGCTAGTTTCCAGATTTCGTGGTCAGTATTGCACCCTTTTGACACAATGATTGGAAATGTCTGTTTTCTATCTAGCTCCTCTGGTCGGAACAGAAGAATTAGACAGCTATTTCAAAATGAGATTGTCTCTCTCCCATACATCGTATCGCACTGGAATGGCCAGTTTCTCAATGTTCCATGGAAGAAGGTGTGGACTTTGTCATCCAAATATTTAATAACCAATAAGGTCAATGATGTATCTTACAAATTACTTAATTTTTTTTATCCTGTGAAGGTCTACCTAAAAAAGATGTTCCCTGATATTGACACTTTATGTTCCTTTTGTGGTGCTGAAGAATAATCTCTCATCTCTTTTGGGAATGCACATATACAAGCCTGTTCTGGAAAGATTTTTGTATCTTTATACGCTCATTCTCCTCACAGAATATTTCCTTGTTATACAAAAATGTTTTATTTGGCCAGCACAACTTTGATAATGATGTAAAGGACCAATATTTTTTAATAAACTTATTTATTTTTTCTAGGGATTTTTTTTTTACACAAATGTAAATTTCAGGGTGCTTAGCCCTTTCTGTAAGGATCTTGAATCCTACCTGAACACTCTCAGTACATCCAGCAATTCCAAAGCCCTTAAAACTGTCTCTCTGTGTAATTCACTCAATATTCCCCTGACTGTTTTTTAACATGTAATTCTACTCTAAATTTTAATTACCCATGGCATTGATTTTGTCTGTTCTTAGTGCTACAATAAAAAAATAATAATAATTAAAAAAACGTTGTAATGCCACGTTCAATTTTTACTCGGAGGTCAGAAATTCAACGTTCCTAGTCAAAATTTCAACTGGAACGCCCACCCAAGTGGGAAATTTCTAGTCGCGAAGTCAGAGAAATCACTACTAGTGATGGGATGTTTGACTCTTTTTACTGACTGTATTTTTGAATCTCGTTCATTCCAATGAACAAATCATTTTGATTCGTATCGTTCATTTGCGCAGATCGACATGAACCAAAAGAACCAGCATACTGATCTGTACTGTATGTACTGGATCATAGAAATAATAAACGTTCGCAAAAAAGAAGGAAATAATGAAATTAATCAACCATACCCAGCTAGCATAGAGCTGGCGGGACACAGGCGGACCAGCAGAGGCAGAGCTGGTGGTCCGCCAGGCGGTTTGCTCATCGTTTAACCAGCAGTCCACTGCCGGCCAAGAGGTCCACCGGCAGGTGAACAGCGTTTTAGACCTTGAAAAATAGTCTAAAGTAAAAAAAGACAAGCTTTTTTCTTTAATATATATTTTAGAACTGAATTCAATTTGGAATTTTAAAATAAACTTAACTGTGTTTGTATTGTATTTGAATGTTGTTGTAACCAAATTTGTAAATAGTTAAAAATATTTTTCATTAGATAGATATCTAGAACATAAGCCTAGCCTAGGATATAGGCTGTATACTCAGCCGATGGACTAACTGGAACAACAGTATGAGTGCCTAGGATTCCCAGAGGACCTCTGTATAAAACTCTGCTCACCCTCCGGAAGACCGCTCATTCGCCAACACTCCCGCTGGCGGACCGGCCGTTAAACGATGAGCAAAAAGCTAGCGGACCCTCAGCTGTAACCGCCGGTGGTCCGCCAGCTCCATGTTTGTTGGGTATAATGGATCATAGAAGTAATGCACCTGCCCAAAAACATTTAAGATAATGAACTAATCTCATACGACGTCTGGTAGAAAGTTTTACATTTGAGTATATAAAATAAGTGTAGCTGTCAAGTGTGTTGTTCACTTCCATCCCGCAGCCTGGACTTTATATTTGTCAAACATTTGTTCATTTGAGGCAGTGCGCATATGCAAAATGTAACAGCCTATCGTATAATCAATTCATTATAACAAAGACGTTTAGTGGCCAAGCAGTAATACGGATGCGCGTGTAGTAAACCCATTATTTTAAATATCCAGCGTCATATGACTTTGTAAGAATAACAATTAACATAAAGCTTAAATTATTTATTTTGTACATTAATTGTCATTCTATAGCGATGAGCAAGAATGTTCAAATCCAAGAACTAAATCGTATTGAATAATAGAGTAATGTGCCTGCCCCCAAATGAACGATATGAACGATCCAGGTACTAGTACCGAGCAGTATACTGGATCATAGAAGAAGGGCGCCTGTGCAAAAAAGAACGAAATGCACGACTCATGGACCAGTACCGGGCAATGTACTGGATCATAGAAGTAATGCGCTTACGCCAAAATGAACGATTCAGATACTAGTACCGAGCAGTATACTGGATCATAGAAGTAATGCGCTTGCGCCAAAATGAACGATATGAACGATTCAGATACTAGTACCGAGCAGTATACTGGTCTGGATCATAGACGTAATGCGCTTGCGCCAAAAAGAACGATATGAATGATTCAGATACTAGTACCGAACAGTATACTGGATCATAGAAGTAATGCGCTTGCGCCAAAATGAAAGATATGAACGATTCAGATACTAGTACTGAGCAGTATACTGGATCATAGACGTAATGCGCTTGCGCCAAAATGAACGATATCAACGATTCAGATACTAGTACCGAGCAGTATACTGGATCATAGAAGTAATGCGCTTGTGCCAAATTGAATGATATGAACGATTCAGATACTAGTACTGAGCAGTATACTGGATCATAGAAGTAATGCGCTTGCGCCAAAATGAACAATATGAACGATTCAGATACTAGTACCGAGCAGTATACTGGATCATAGAAGTAATGTGCCTGCGCGAAAATGAATGAAATGAACGATCCAGTATGAATCGTACGTACCGGTCTTTTAAAAGATTAGTTCAAAAAGAACGAATCGTTCATGAATCGCCCATCACTATTCACTACCCCCAAGTTCATTTTCCAAGATGGCAGCTCCCTGTATCAACAGTGAATTAATGTTGTTGTTACTGTAAATTTTTAGTAATCGTTTTATTTGTTTTTCACAGAAATTGTCTTACACACTGTACTGTCCAAATTCTGTATCTGGACATGTTGCTACGGTGTTAGAAGGCATGAAAATACACCGAAATGCGTTTTACCAACTGGTTTTGTTCAAAATGGCTAACATGGCTAGTTGTATGCTACTTGTATGCAGTGGCGGTTCTACATTGAATTACACCCCGGGCAAGACCCCCTTCGAGCACCCCCCCCCTCACTTGGTCCTCTGCGAACCAGCTCAGTCCGAATCCTGTCAGTCAGATATGAAGGCCAGTTAGCAGGGTCGGTTGACAGAGGCTCATTCTCAGCAGTGAGGCTAAGTTGGGGTTCAGCCCAGGCATTTCTATCAGACAGCATATTGGCATTACTCAAAGCACATAGCAGTGGAACCATAGATAGTATAATCACTAGATGGAGCCATGTGTGACGTCACCCATTGGTTTCTTGAAGAGCAGATTTGGGTCATCGAATTTGCCAGTACGGACGCAGACATCTTGGTTGTGGATGTGACAATTTTAGACGAGAGGGAGGAGTAATCTAGCTAGCTAACTGATATTAATTGGGATGCTAACAAAAAACAGTATAAAAACAAAATGCAAAACAAAATTTTACTTACTTACCGAAAAAACTTAACTGCCAACTCCTTTGAGTGTCTTGTCCTACAAACGAACGCCATAGCCATGCCCTAAACTCCCCTTTGCTTTATTTATTAAAATCAACAAGACAATAATTAAAAACATGAACATCATGATAAATTGCAAAGGCTTAAATCTAGCAATTGAGACCATATACACATTATGAAAATGTTTACTGAGGTAATAATTTAATTGAGACATGTCTCTCATTCTCATACACTATTACAGAAACCGAGTTCTTTTGCAACCAGACATATCGGCCCCAGCTGGAATTCAGATAGAATGCAGGTTTAAAGCACTTCCTCATTTGCATCAATTTGCCAAACCGGAAGCTCACCTTACACCTCACATAGGCCTACTCAGTTATTATCAGAAATAATAAAATTACAATAAATTTCAGTTGTCGAGTTGTCTTGTAGCATAGGCATACATCCTCCACACAGATTTTATACCAATTTAGATGTCACTGACAGCACTGCGAAGAAACATACAGTTAAGAAAGCAACAGGTTTAGAGTACTATTCTAACGTATATCTTTTACCACTCACCTCCACATCCACCCTACTTTCATGAAAAAAACGTCGCCCCGGGCGGCTGCCCGCTTCGCCCATGCCAAAAACCGCTACTGCTTGTATGGCTGACTTGTTTTCCCACTTTTGTAACTGGAATGCAATCAACTTGTTTTAACTCAGGTGTGATGCCATTCCCAGGTCCGATCTCCCACTGCAGAGCCAAATGGAACGCAGCATAATTCTGCCCATATCTGTGCCGAAGGGGGTTAGGCTTACATGCGGAAGTTGAAGCAACCATGGGTGGATTCTAATGCTACCTGGCTATCACCTCATGTTAGCATTCCAAAGACTCCCATTCATTTTAGGGTCACTTTGACAGTGAATAAATTTAGATCTGAAGTGTTTAAAGACTTACTTTGTCCATTGTTAATTTCTAAAGAAACAGGAAAGTGAATAAAAAGCTCCATTACCTTGTATCTCACATTATGGCCCCTTTCAGCCATTTTTGTAAAAATATGCTAACTATTGTATCATAACCACGCGACTTACTGTCGCACAGTAGAGAAATGACCGTATAGTCCAGTAGAAGCTCGCAGACAATCAGTGGGACATGGAGGAATAGAGTCAAGGGAGAAGCCCATCAGAACAAAAATATTTCAGCAACATTTTGATTGATTGGAAATACTTCAGTATGTGGCAGGTGGATGAATACATATGAAGTAACATTTATCCAAAAACAACTAGGATATTTTAAGAAAAGTATATGTAGTTAAATAGTGAAGTATAGGGGTAACGAGGTATACCTATATTTACGGGATGGGGAAATTATACAAGATATTAAAAAAAACCATCTCAATGTCAATCAACGTTAATATTATTCCTTCATTTATTTACAGATCTACGCTTGAAGATGAATATGATCCCATTCATTACATTCAGAAGGCATCTACAACATGTCCTAGCCTACATAACCTAATGTGAAATAATAAAAATGTTATTTTCAAGTGTTTTTTACCATGATTTTTTTTAGCCTAACATACATGTTTGAACATCTACTGAGCTGAGCTCACAACCCAGCTAGCACAGAGCTGGCGGGCCGCCGGCGGTTACAGCTGACAGTATGATAGCTTTTTGCTCATCGTTTAATGGGCGGTCTGTCCGTTGCAGTGTTGGAGGCTGAGCGATCCACCGGTGGGTGAGCAGTTTTAGACAGAGATCCTCCGGTAAACCTACACACCGATACTGTTGTTCCAATTAGTTCATCAGCTGCGTACAGTGGGTATAGAAAATAATCACCCCCCTGTAAAATAATCACATTTCATGGCTTTGCAGCCTGAAATGAATGCAAACACCGTTTTTGTTTCATTCAGCTGTATTTACTCAGTGCAACTTATAACATCCAAGTAAAAGATATAACATCAACAAAAAATAAAACAATCACTGAGTTGGAAAAAGGATCACCCCCTTGTTTCAGTATTTTTTTTAACCAACTTGCTTTAATTACAGCCTTTAGTATGTTGGGATATGTCTCTACTAACTTTGCACATCTAGACATTGCAATATGTGACCCATTTTCTTTGCAGAATTGCTCAAGTTCAGTTAAATTTGATGGTAACCGTTTGTGGACTGCTGTCTTCAAGTCATTCCACAGATTTTCAATGGGGTTTAAGTTTGGGCTCAGACTAGGCCATACAAGGACATTCACCTTTTTCTCCTTCAACCACTGTGTGGTCAGTTTTGCTGTGTGCTTTAGGTCATTGTCATGTTGAAAGGTAAATCTTATTCCCATTGACAACTTTCTGACAGAGAGCAGCAGGTTTTCCTCAAGAATTTGACAGTATTTCGCCCCATCCAATTTTCCTTCTATCATGAGAAGTGCTCCAGTCCCTGCTGCAGAGAAACAACCCCATAACATGATATAACCATATTCATGCTTTACTGTAGGAATGGTGTTAGATGGTGTATTGGATTTTTGCCAAACGTATCACTTGGTGTTGAGGCCATACAATTCCATTTTAGTGTCATCTGACCATAACACCTTTTTCCCCGTGGCCTTAGAATCTTCAAGGTGCGTTTTGGCAAAGCTCAGTCATGACTGAATGTGGCCTTTCTTGAAGAGTGGATTTTTTTCTTGCAACCCTCCCATACAAGCCACATTTGTGGAGAATTTGTGATATTGTTGTCACATGCACACAATGACAACTCTTTGTCATGAATTCCTGCAACTGCTTCAGAGTAGGCCTCTTGGTAATCTCTCTGATCAGTTTCCTCCGGGCGTTTTCATCCAGTTTGAAGCAACGTCCTGACCCAGGGAGGGTCTGTGTTGTACCAAATACCTTCCACTTCTTAATAATGGACTTTACTGTGCTTCTAGGCACTAATAAAGCCTTTGAAAAGTTTTTGTATCCATCCCCTGACTTGTGCCTGTTTACAACTTTATACCGTAGATCTTTTGACAATGCCTTGCCATTCATAGTTGATTGTTGTCTTCAGTTGCACTACCAATAACTGAAATGCTTCAGGAAAAGCTTGTTTCATGCTGAGCTAATCAAAATGACCACAGCTGATCACAGTTGAAAGTCAACACTCATTGGCTATTGAGAAGTTGATTAACTAAACCTGGTTGGGTTTACAAGTCATTTTGGGGAGGGGGTTGATTCTTTTTCCAATTCAGTGATTCTGTTTTTTAATTTGTAATTTTTTTTTCTGACAAGTTGGTATTATATATTTCACTTGGATGTTATGATTTGTACATACAGCTGAATGAAACAAAAACTGTGTCGGTCCATTTTCATTTCAGGCTACAGAGCGACAAAATGTGATTATTTTACAGGGGGGCAATTCTTTTCTATACCCACTGTATACCCAGCAAACATGACAGTGTGGGACCCTTTGGGGTAGAGGAAGGGCTGTGTGGGCTTGGGTTAGCCCGAAGTAAACTCTCAGTGGCCTTTTGTTGACGACAACCTTCTTGCTGTGAGGCCACAGTGCTATCCACTAGGCCACCGTGCCTGCCCACTGTTTTTCCCTGACCGGCCCGTCCCCTACCTTCACCAGGGCTCATTGAATTGCCTTTCCCCGGGCTCATTGAACTGCCTGTCCCAGGGCCCACTGAACTGCCTGTCCCAGGGCCCACAGAACTGCCTGTTCCAGGGCCCACTGAACTGCCTGTCCCAGGGTCCACTGAACTGCCGGTCCCAGAGCCCACTGAACTGCCTGTCCCAGGGCCCACTGAACCCTCTGTCCCTCCAGAGAGATTTTCTCTGGGGATGAAGAGGAGAGCGCTCAAGTCAGGGCTCCCCGTCTGGGTGTTAGAACCCCTAGTGTTCCATGTAACTCCACAAGCTCCCAAACTCCCTCCAGTAGCCCACAAGTTGACTCATTTGCTCTCTGGTTAGGTTCTCTAGCTCCCTTCATCTCACTAGCTCTCAGGCTAGCAATCTCACTAGCTCCCAGGCTAGCTTTCTCACTATCTCTCAGGCTAGCTCCCCTAATCTCTCTAGCTCCCAGGCTAGCTCTCTCCCTAGCTCTCAGGCTAGCTCCCCTAGTCACTCTAGCTTTCTGGCTAGCCCCCCTAATGCTCAGGTCCAGGGTGTTAGCTCCCCGATTAGAGCTCCCCATCTGGGTATTAGTCCTGAGCCGGCGCAAGGAGATGGTCGCAACCTGCCCTATGGGGAGGAAGACAGATAGCTTTAGATTTAAAGAACACTTCCAACAAATCCTGGTATTCAGGCGGAACGATGGCAGATAAATCCACATGAGAGTGAGGGGTTTCTATAGAGGTGGAGTTAACCTTCACCGGAAGACAACACTCTACGCAGTCTGGAGACCACCTCACCACCTCTCGCTGTCTCCAAGAAATAACCAGGTCATGAAGGGCTAGCCAGGGCATACCAAGCACTATGGGATGGGAAGGTGAAGGAATGACATAAAAAGGTACCATAGTGGTGTGTTGATCCTTCATTCGCAATGGTGTAGGCGGGGTCGAGTGCGTAATCCTGCCTTCCCAAATGGGACGCCCATCCACGGCCCAAACCGGAATGGGAGTTTCCAACCTCTCCAAGGGGACTCGTAATACAGCAGCCAAAATCTCATCCATTATATTGCCAGCCGCCCCTAAATTGATCAACACTGATAGAGGACTGGCAGCACAGTAGTCTACCAGCTCTGCCTCAAGGGTTAAAACATTGTGCGTTAAATTAAGACTGTTAATGTATAGGCTTACCCCAAGTTCCGCAGAGGAGGGCTTCCTTGTCTGATGTGGAGACATCATAAGGTTTGGGCATTTAGTAAGTATGTGCCCCCCCTTCACACAATACAGGCACAAACCCAGACGGCATTTCCTGTGTCTCTCCTCAGGTGTCAGGCGGTTTGACCCCATTTCTATGGGCTCCTCTCTGCTCCTGCTGAGAGTGGCCTGGTCATGGCGAAGGGTGGGTCTTCCGAGCCCTCAACAAGCCATCCAGTTTTATGGCCATGTGAATGAATTGGTCCAAGGTGGCCTCATCGTCCCGACACACTAGCTCCACCTGAACCTCCTCCCTTAATCCCTCTCGGAATAAGTAAAGAAGGGCTGGTTTATTCCACTTGCTTGTTGAAGCTAGTGTGCGGAATTTCAAGGCATTTTCCGCTGCCGTGCGTGTTCCCTGGTGCACGTGTAGAAGCCGATCCTCGCTTTCTCTTTCCCTCACTGGGTGTTAAAACACTGCCTGAAATAGATTGGTAAACTCCCTATAGTCTTGCGTCTCTGGTCCGCCTCCCTCCCACATTGCTGTAGCCCACTCCAGGGCCTTCCTGGTGAGCAGGGAGATGATGGTAGCCACTTGGGCCCGCTCAGTAGTGTGACGACCCACCCCAATGCGTAAAATAGAGGTTGCACTGGAGGAGGAACTGTGTAGGAACAGACACAAGGCTTCACCACCATAACAGGGAAAAATACTCAACAACTGGGTAACAAACAAGCCAGGTTTAAATACATCACTCAATACATAAATCAGGTACACCTGTCGCATTCCCCTTGGAAATCATTGACATAGAGATGGCTAGAACTCCTCTCTACTGCTTACGGGGAATATGCTTCCTAATACAAAATATTCACTGGCTATCCAAACCAATTCTCAAACCCCGGTTTCCTTCTAATAACCCAACGAAAGGAAAGAGAAAGAAAAAACACTGCAAAATACAAAAGCAGATTCCCAACAAAACACAACCCCTAAAACTCTGGTGATGCAGAACGCTGGGTGCCCAGCGTAGACCTGACAGAATTTTTTTTCATTAGTCAAAAGCATTTTCAATCCATCAATGTGAAAATAATTTGAGAGGGGGACCAGAGGGTGTGTGCCAATTACAGTATCACACTTCTCAGCCTCCCTGGTAAAGTCTACTCTAAGATGCTGGAAAGGAGGGTTCGGTGTGTGGAAAGGAGGGCTCACCTGTGGCAATCACACTTTCGCGATGAAGCGCTTTTTGGCATTGTTGTGTCATGTACTGTAATCCCTAATGCTACCTCCAGAGGCACTGGGTGGTAAGAGGTGGACGATGAGTAAGGGTAAGGGAGAAAGAAGAAGTGTGCTGTGGGTTAAAGATGTGAAGTCACGGTTTGGAATAAATACGAGTTATTGAATATACGGTGTTGTGTTTAATACTCAGACAATACACAACAAATTGGTGATGAGAATTCTAAGTTTGGCGTGACGTGACTGGTCCGCCATATCCGTGCATGTCTCTGCACCGTCGACGTTCCTGGCCTGCCCGGGAGAGCTTACTATGCCATTCGACATGTGGTTGCGTTTGTTTGATAACTATTTGACGGTAATCAACGCAGTCTGCGCTGCATGGCCTGAAGCTCGGAGGAGGGCTACATTACTCCACTGTTTAGGCACAGAGGGCCATAGGATCTTTTATGCACTGCCAGATACCAGTGAGACGTACGATTCTGCTGTCTGCGCTTTAAGAAAACACTTCATGCCCAAATGTTGTCTTGGAGAGGCATACATTTAGAAAAAGAAAAGATACAACAGTACGTTGATGCTTTGCATGCACTCGCTGCTAACCGTGATTTTGGTGATTAAGTGGATGATATGATTTGCGACCAATTGCCGGAGCATTTGCACAGTGATGATATTAGACAGAGACTGTTACTTGAGCCGGACCTAAGATTACAGAAAGCCACTAACCTTGCAGCACAGTTAGAAGCCGCGGCTGAGCCTGCAAAAAAAATTACGGCTGAAAGGGTTGCTCCAGTGCGAGCCGTACTAGTCAAGCCACATCATGTGAGAGGGAAACAAAGTTCACGCTAGACTACTGCCCCCTGCTTCTTCAAACCGTAAGTCATGTTTCAGATGCGGTTCAGATAAACACCTAGCTAATTCAGCCCAGTGCCCAGCTGCAAAGGAGTTTTGTAAAGTATGCAACAAGAAGAGACATTTTGCTTGTGTGTGCCGTTCAGCTTCAGCTGATAAGGACTTTTCTTTGGTTAGAATATTGTTTTTTGTGTTCATGTTCCTTTGAGTTGTTCTACTGTGTGTGTCCGGTCTCTTGTTTTCTCCCTCATGTGTGGTAATTTGGCTCCCCCTAGCGTTCCTTATGTGCATTGCTTGAGTTATAGTCTATGTCAGTGTACGTCATTATCCTTCCAAGGTGTATTGAGTTAGTCCTCCGTTCTTTAGTATTTAGCCTTCCTGTTTCCGTGTACACCTTGTCGTTCAATGTGTTCCTGTTACGTGTTTTCTGTGGTGTCATTATTTTCTTGTTTCGCCCCACGTGGCAGTATTGTTTTCAACCAAGTCGGTTTATTATTAAATTTCACTATTGGTTTGCAATTCCTTCGCGCCTGCCTCATCTATATCACAATGTACTACATTGGATCCGTGACAAGTATATTCTCAGTGGAACATGATAGATACTGAAAGACATGTAGCCAGTCAGTGAACACCATTTGGTGATTTCAAAATGCAAGAAAAAAGAATTATTTCAGCTCTGTAAATGTACATGTTATTTGTTGTTGCTCTTTACTTGTATGTTAGCTGTCAGTATCTATGCCACTGTGAGAGCATAGTAGAGATGCGCCGTATGTGGATTGGGCGGATGATGTAACAAAAAATAATATTTTAAATATAGCTGCGAGCAGTGATTGCGGGCCCAAGCCGGGTGGCACCGCAACCCCGGTACCTGTAAGCCGGTGGCACCGCAACCCTGGTGCCTTTAAGCCGGTGGCACCGGAACCCCGGTGCCTTTAATTACCTTTTAAGAGCCACCTTCACTAATTCAAATAAAGAGCATTTTTTTATGTGTGTGAAATCCATCTCAATAAGGCCACATAAAACATATGCACACTTCTAAAATTATAGATAAATTACTTTTATATTAAATAAATAATAATAATAATGCAACCTCTTCAATTTTAACCATAGAATTAGAGCTGTGGGCAGCTGGCGGAGGTGTTCTTATTTTCCATGGACTTTACTGTATCCCAGAACTTTTTAGAATTAGTGTTTCAAGAAGCAAATTTCTGTTTGAAGAAGCTAGCCTTGGCATTTCTAAGGCACATTCTTTTAACAGTGTGTCCATTAATCGCTGGATGGCTTTTTCTGTGCTGATGATCGCCGCTACACATCCAAAGGATATAATAACCAGTCCTCTTCTGTTCTTCTGGTTGTAGGATTCATAATACTGGGGAGCTTCATTGGTGGTGAGACATTTCTGACAGGTCTCACAGGACAGCAGTGGGCTAGCCTGAGAGGGGACATCACTTCAGTGAAATTAAGTACATTTCTTATTAGGGCTTTATTATATCAAAATGATACAAACATTAATAGAATGGCATACAAATACTCAACATAATGTTGACTATTTGTATGTCATTTTATTCGTGTTTGTATCATTTTGTTTCCTTGCCGAGAAAGGAATTCTACCTTTCTTCTGTATTGTAGTATTAGGCATTGAACATTACAATCACAACAAATGCCCAATACTACAATAAATATAGAAGAAAAGGTAGAATTCCTTTCTCACTACCCACCAAGGACTGTAAGTACAACAGCTCTTTATGACTGTCCAGTGAGCTATTCATCTAATAATAACTAGCTAGCTGCAGTACTTTATGTGAATGGAGCTACCCAGCAAATATGGAGCTGGCGGACCACCGGCGGTTACAGCTGGTGGTCCGCTAGCTTTTTGCTCATCGTTTAACGGGCGGTCCACCATCATGAGTGTTGGCGAATGAGCGGTCTTCCGGTGGGTGAGCAGAGTTTTAGACAGAGGTCCTCTGGGAAACCTACGCACTCATACTGTTGTTCCAGTTACTCCATCGGCTGCGTATAAGGGCTATATCCTAGGCTAGGCTTATGTTCTAGATATCTATCTAATGAAAAATATTTGAAAATATTTACAAATTAGCTTACAACAACATTCAAATACAATACAAACACAGTTAAGTTTATTTTAAAATTCAAAATTGAATTCAGTTCTAAAATATATATTAAAAAAAGCTTGTCTTTTTTTACTTTAGACTATTTTTCAAGGTCTAAAACGCTGTTCACCTGTCAGTGGACCTCTTGGCCGGCAGTGGACCGCTGGTTAAACAATGAGCAAACCGCCTGGCGGACCACCAGCTCTGCCTCTGCTGGTCCGCCTGTGTCCCGCCAGCTCTATGCTAGCTGGGTAACTTCATCTGCTGGTATTGTAGCTTTGTAGATGCTGGGCAGACGAGTAGGCTATACTTTTAGGTATTTAGGTATAGCGAAAAGTTAACCAACATTGCCATCTGTTGGTTAGTCACAGTAATAACGCTATGTCATTGTCAAAAACGATGTAGCTACCGTGTGCAACATTACAGTAATTCATAATAGCGAACTAGCTAAGACCGTTAATTAAAAAAATGAATAGCTAGAATTCTGATATGGTACTAAGTTAAAGCTGTCTTTCTCATTGAATTAAGTACTTTAAGTTTATCATTTTTTTTGTAATACTGACCGAAGAAAAGTTATTCCAGCCTGAGCTGTCGCATTGATGGACGCATTAAAGCATCTCTGTTTCGTTTCACTTTAACGTTGTGGTTTGCTCTTTGCAAACAAGCTCCCTCATCAATTAACTTGTTTATGGCTACCCGACCAAAAAGTTTCAGTCTACTAATGTAGCCAATGTGTTCACAACACACGTCATGCCTTTTAGTGGCCCGACCCAAATTCTTTTATCGCAAAATCCTAAGGCAGACAAAATGTTAAATTTTGAATAAGATTTACAATTCCCCATCAGAAGGCATGGCCAACAATACAGTTTGTTAGCTGTAGGACTGCCTGTTTCTAGCCAAGAATATTTCTCATACCAGACCATGTTGAATTTGTAACGTTTCCCAGTTCCCCTTCCCTGGAAACTGCCACTTCCCTGTTCTCTTGTGCTCAGAACTACAATACCCATTCCCCAGTTCTTCTTCCTGTGGACTACAGCTTCCCTAGTCATGCCTCCTTAGAACTACAATTCCCATACCCGGACTCAATTATCCCAAATTCAGTACACCTGGCCACTCCAATCTGTATTTAAGCCTCACACTCCTCATTGCCTCTTTGCGAGGTATTGTGAGTATTTGTTTGTTCTCCATTCTGAGTTTTTATGCCTGTAATTGTTATCCTGGTTTTGATCTACGCTTTGTTTAAACATTCTGCCTAAGCTTATCCTTTGTAACTTTGCCAAACACTCTAGTGTAGGGATGTTCTGGTTTTGACATATGCTTTGTTTAAACATTCTGCCTAAGCTTATCCCTTGTACCTTTGCCAAACACTCTAGTGTAGAGATGATTGCTTGACCC
>JACXGM010023014.1:0-16416 GCA_016801145.1 Umbra pygmaea | reverse complement strand
TTATCTCCCCACTCGGTTTGGTGGTCTGGTGGAAAATGCTCTGGTCTACATAGCAGGATTTGTAGTCCGGCAACTTCTTCGAAAGCTGTCCTGTGATGTGTGCCGTGAGAGCTTGGTAAGAGATGCTGTACCATCTTCATTTGACAAGAGCTATCACCTTCTAGCCCTGAAAAACAACGGTGGCCTAGTGATTCCATCACAAGGCACAGTGAAGGTTTGATTTTATTATCTTGTTTTTTAGTCTTAATCTTTCTATATTTAGGTTTGTTCTTATTTTTTCTGTTCTGTAAAGTGTCTTTGAGCACTATATAAATATAATGTATTGTTTTTTCATTATTATTATTATAATAATATTATTATTATTATTATTATTATTATTATTATTATTATTAAGGTGTTGAGAGCTGCAGAGAGGGTGATGCGGCGAGCTTCAACAATGCAAGCTCCTAAGGTGTCAACAGTCACACACATTGTCCGGGAGGAGATCGGAACGGAGGATGTTTTTCTGCTTGGGGAACACACTGAGGAGACACAGTTTGGCATCGACAACCATTATTCTGACTTGTTGTCATTGGTTGTGTCTGTGTTTCTCAAGATAAGGCTGCACCACATTGCCAAACTTACCTCTCTTGAACTGCAGAAAGGGAGCACGAGGAAGAAGCTCTGCAAAACAGTCCTCTTTCAGGGGTTTTAGCTTATGCAAAGCTTTTGTGTGTGTGTGTGTGTTAAATGTCAAGGGCTTGGGGGAGATGGATGCAGAAGAATGTGGTAGTACAGTGTGTGCGAGGGAGACAAATATAAAAAGCTTTGAGTAGACTTCAACTTATTATAATATCTGACTTTACTGCAACTCGGTTTCTGCTTCTCTATCATATTTGTATTGTGTGATTTGCCGAATACCTATCATAGCACACATCACGTATCATAGGGTGACCAGACGTCCCTGGTTTCAGGGGACATTCCCCATTTTTGGTAGCCTGTCCCTGGCTAAATACAGGAAAATAACTACCTCTGCCCCCATTTTGTTTTTGAAGAGACAACATTGAAAAACGTAATCAGATTGATAGTCAAACTAGAAATGTCCCTGCTTTTTCATGTTTCCAGTTTTGATCTTGGACGTCTGGACACTTTATTACAGAATATTCTGTTACTGTTAAGCCCACTATGAATATCAAAATGCACCAAACCATGTATCCAGTATCATAGCTACATGTATGACCTTTGCAGCAAAAAAACTGTGTGGAAATCAGTTCAGTATTCAGTGAGGTATGATTAATTCAATGCACTGACAGCTCATTGCACCTGCAAAGTATTTACAATGAGTATAGAGGGTGACCGGTCCAAGATGGCGGCCCCACGGCTCGTCAGCGCCAATAGGCAGTAGCGGTCGATGCGGCGTCTAAGCTTTATTATGTCTATGGGTGAGATGGGCATGGGATTTGTAAAGGACTGGGATTGGTGCCCATGCTAAATGGTTGATGTAAATCTAATGCAGGAGGTGTTGCTACCCACTTGACACAGACATTCTATTGGTGTGCTGCTCTACATTCCTGAGGTACCCACCTAAGATGTTAGCAGGGAGTCCCAGAATGACATTGAATGTCTGAACAGCCAGGTCAAATAGGATGCCCTCCACCATCTCTTCACATCCGTCAAACACATTGAAGGGTTTCACTGTAGCATTGGTGGTGATGTCAGTACCAAGAACAGTGTTGGTTGTGTTGAGAGTGTAGTTCAGTGGGTCAATAGTGGAGATGGTGGTGGTGTTAAGTGTTGAGTTTAGAGAAAGGAGATCCTCCATGATCAGAGCAGGGGTCAGAGGTCAATCAAGAATTCTAATGGATACAGAACAAATCAAATATATATTATTTTATATATATTATTAATTATAATTCATACTCAACTTTGTTTAATTTCAGAAATTCATAGTACACATTGATCTATGTGTAACTATGTTTAGTCCTGGTAGTGACAGTACTACACAACTGAAATTTATCATATAATAAGTACGTTACATACCAAAAGCAATTGGTCTTTCAGATTTTGGGGTTCTTTGTGAAAGTACATTCACATGAAAAACTATTGTTATTTCAAAAGGTTGTATTAAGTGCATTGATCTGCACACACCAATATAACCTACAATTTCAACGTTGTTCCCCTTTGGGATATGCATATAATCAGGAAGCAACCCTCCAACTGAAAATTTTTGGTCTGATAAGTTTGTTTCTTCAGTCGTTCAGTAAAAATAACATAGTTTTGACAAATTTTGTTAATTTGTAATGCCCATTGCATGCATAAAGCTGTGTCTGCAAAATGAAGAAATATTTTTTTCTAAATTTACTTTTGTAACAGAAGATGTGTGTTCTGTAATTACAAAATATTTACCTGAAAACGGCAGAAGCTACAGTCATATGCAAAGGTTTAGGCACCCCTGACAATTTCCATGATTTTCATTCATAAATAATATGGTGTTTGGATCAGCAATTTCATTTTGATCTAGGTAGTGAAATGAGGTTCCTTGGATTAACAGAAAATGTGCAATATATATCAAAACGATATTAGACAGGTGCATAAATCTGGGCACCCTTGTCATTTGTTGATTTGAATACCTTTTACTACATAGCACTGATTAATAGGGAAACACAATTGGTTTGGTGAGCTCATTAAGCCTTGAACTTCATGAGAAAAGGTATTTAAGGTGGCCAATTGCAAGTTGTTGTTCTCTTTGACTCTCCTCTGAACAGTGGCAACACGGGGGCTTCAATACAACTAAAAAATGACCTAAAAACAATGTTTGTTCAACATGATGTTTTAGGTGAAGGCTACAAAAAGCTATTGCAGAGATTTAAGCTGTCAGTGTCCACTGTGAGGAACATAGTGAGGAAATGGAAGACCACAGGCACAGTTCTTGTTAAGGCCAGAAATGGCAGGCCAAGTAAAATATCAGAGGCAAAGGATGGTGAGAACGGTCAAAAACAGCCCATAGACCACCTGCAAAAACCTACAACATCATCTTGCTGCAGTTGGTGTGGTGTCACTGTGCATCATGTAACAATTCAGCGCACTTTGCAAAAGGATAAGGGATAAGAAGAAGCTTTTTCTGCACACATGCCACAAACAGAGTCACTTGAGGTACGCACATTTGGACAAGCCAGCTTCATTTTGGAAAAAGGTGCTTTGGACTGATGAAACAAAGAGTTATTTGGTCATAACAAGGGGCATTATGCATGGCGGCAAAAGAACACACCTTTCCAAGACAAACACTTGCTACCCACAGTAAAATTTAATTGAGCCTCCTTTAGCAGAAATAACAGCCTCTAGACACTTCCTATAGCCTGTAATGAGTGTCTGGATTCTGGAAGAGGGTATTTTAGACCATTCCTCCTTGCAAAACATCTCCAGTTCAGTTAGGTTTGATAGTTGCTGAGCATGAACAGCCCACTTTAAATCACCCCACAGATTTTCAATGATATTCAGGTCTGGGGACTGGGATGGCCATTCCAGAACATATACTTGTTCCTCTGCATAAATGCCAGAGTAGATTTTAAGCAGTGTTTTGGGTCATTGCTATGGAGGACCGAGTCTGCCAAAATAAGAAATAAATAAATAAATAAATATATGCATCAAAAAAAATATTTATACATAAAAATATACATAAAAATAGAAAAATATAAAATTATACATTTCTTAATCAATATTATTTCCCCATTTATTTATTTCTGTGATCATTTATTTCAGTTTTTATACATTTTCATATTAATTTATTTCCATATTCTTTTATTTCTGTATTTATTTATTTCTGTATATATTTATTTCTGTATTTCCAGATCCTTAAGCTAATGAGGAGGCTGTCAATCAAAGCATGTCACCGTGTCACCTTTATCCCATTGGTTGATCTGTATCAGAGTGTGAAGATCGATTTTACATGCCTAGATTACTACGTTCGTAGGCGGCATATTTCGATATACAATTCCGTTAATGCCGGAACAGTCGGACGCCCTACTCGTTGTAGCCTATCCATTTCATCAAAGAATAGAACCGGCAGTGCAATGTTCCGTTGTCGTGAAAACGCACGCACACAAAGTTACCCACACACACACAGAAACTAAGTTCGCCAGAGCGAGAGAGCAGCTACGGTAGTTAACGGAGCACAACAGGTGACACCGAAGCCAAAAAACGCAACTAATCGGCACAGTTAGTTGGATTTTCTGTTTGTGACATTGCATCTCTTTTTGGGGTTGGTGAAAAAATAATTTATCTTACAAACCAACCCCGTGTTGTACCCTTGGTTTCTCCCCAGCTGCGTTTTTTACGTTCACAATCTGTTTCCATCACAGACCGTATATATGGTTTCTATCACAGTTAAAGTGTTCACAAATGTGTAATCCCATGCATGTAGAAAATTAGGGCATTAACGTTCAATTAGCTGATTAGTGATAAAAAGCTGGCCTAGGATCCCTTGCTTAGAAGAAGCATGTGATCGAATTGTTAATTACCGATTGGGAAGCACCATTCTAGCCACCCACTGGCCAAAAATATATATTTTTTTTTACCCATGTCTCTTTCACAGCTGAGAACTGTATGACGACAATAAAAACAGATATACAAAATATATATATTAATTGGAAAGCACCAATTAATGCTCTATAGTTGTCCTTTTAAGGTAAATTATTTTTGTGGAACTGAAATTGTTAACTGTACCCATATTAGTCTATGCACATCAGGAAATTAGTAACATTAACTGTAAAAAAGCAACCTACTGGTATGCTATTACTTAATTCTCATATTAACATAGATTTCAACTAGCCAATATAGAGTGATGGGAATAAAGGTGTTATAAATAAACGGCGTTACTAATGGCAATACTTTTATCAATAACGAGTAATCAAACAAATTACTGTTTCCCCCCAACTCCGTTAACGTTACAACACCGTTACCATTACTGACAATAAAATGTGGCGTTATTTTAATTGAGCTCAATGAAGCGGTTTTCGTCTGAGTATGCTTTCTCTCTGCAGGACCTGCAACGTTTTTTTCTTTGGTGTGTGTGTGTTGGAGGGTGTTAGACAACCACAACTGATGATGATTGCTTAGAGTACATTTCCATCGTTTGCCAACCAACCAGAGGCAGAGTAGGGCGGGTGCTCACTGTTCAGTTCACACAGTCACACACACACACCAATCAGGAGTCAGAACGATTGCAAGTCCAACGAGTTCAAAGGTAGCTTTTACAAACTGTAAGTATAAGCACTATTTCCTCGTTGAGGTGAAAGGCAAGAATGTTTATGTAACGTGCAACTTGTGCACAGGAAGAAAGACACCCATGTCGGTGGCAAGCAATTCGAATCTAATAAAGCACCGTACCTCGTCACATGCCACAACAAAACTAGTGGCCAAGTATGCAGCTGTTAACGTGAGCTCCGCTACAAAAGGAGATGGAGCCACGACATCAGAGCTACTGAAACTAGATTTTTCTCCACCACCGCAAACTCTTAACTCAGACTAATAATTGATTCTATTCTACAATGATTGAATTGTGTACATTTCATTCATTTCACATATTTAATAATCGGGGCTTCCAAGTTATTTGACATACTTGATTTTATTAGTAATGCAATAGTTACTTTCTTTGGTAACTAGTTACTTTTATAATGATGTAACTCAGTTACTAACTCAGTTACTCTTTGTGAGAAGTAACTAGTAACTATAACTAATTACTTTTTTTAAGTAATGTGACCAACACTGCCAATATATAAAAAAACAGTATAATAGAATTCCTGAAATTCACTTATGGCGTTTGGTGTGCCACCTTAAGATTTTCAGTGGTACCATCTGGGGGTACCACTGCAGTTGGTACTTTGCTACAATGTAAAGTAATGAGTGTACAGCTTGTATAACAGTGTGAATTTGTACATTTTTATTTTTATTTTGAGGGGACAGCAAATTTATACTGTTATACACGTTTTACACTCATGACTTTACATTTGTAGCAAAGTGTAATTTCTTGATTACATCTGATTTGTTGGTTCACAATAATTTGCCCAATTTATGATTCTGATCACTCTCTTGAAGTAAAAACATTGGATTTGTAATTGTTATATGATTTATCCCAAACTTCTACACCATAAGTTACATATGGCATTATAAGGGATTGATAGTACAAATTCATTGTTTATTATAAGAATATCTTTGGTTTTGATCAGAATAGCTATGGACTTTGATATTTTAATTTTGATATAATTAACATGTGGTTTCCAACATAATTTGTTGAAAACTCCCAGAAATTTGTTTTCATATACTCTTTCTATTTGAATATTATCTAACATAATATGTTTAAAATTCCTGAATTTCCGATGTTCAAATATTATGTATTTGGTTTTATTTATGTTTAGTGACAGCTTGTTAAAATTAAACCATTGTTTTAAAGAGTCTAGTTCAGTTTCCACTGTATTCAAAAGCTGCTCAAGGTTTTTGCCAGAATAAAACAAGTTAGTATCATCAGCAAACAAAACCAAATTAAATACTTTAGATACATTACAGATGTCATTTATGTACAATATAATTTCTTTTGGCCCCAGCACTGATCCTTGAGGGACCCCATTAATCTGACTTATTGTTGTTTAATTGAATATATTAATATATTTTTCCAGGTAACTACTGAGCCATCAGTGTGCCACTCCCCTAAACCCACATTTTTCCAGTTTGGTCTTTAAAAGTTTATGGTTAATTGTATCAAAGGCTTTTTTTTGATCTATGAAAATTCCTACAGTGAATTCCTTATTATCCATAGCAGTAGATATTTGTTCTATTAACTCTATCACTGCCATTGTAGTAGACCGATTTGATCTGAAGCCACATTGATGTTCACTAAGTAGATTGTGTTTTTCTATGAAACTATTGAATCTATAGATAAAAAGCTTTTCTAAAATTTTGGAGAACTGTGGAAGGAGAGAAATTGGTCTGTAGTTTGAGAAAGAATGCTTATCTCCATTTTTATAGATTGGAATGACCTTTGCAATTTTCATTTGATTTGGAAATATATGTTTGTAATGATTGATTAAAGATATGAGTCAGGGGTTTCGCTATACTAAGCACAATATTTTTAACTAAGGCCATGTCAATACCATACTATCAGTAGATTTCTTATTCTTGAACTTATTTACCACATTAATTAACTATATTTTTTCAATTCTCCCCCAAAAAAATAGTATTTGAATTTGTTTTAATAATATTCTCATTTATATCCTCTGTTCTTACTGGAGCAACAATTTATTTTGCTAAATTATAGCCAACATTCACCAAATGGTCATTGAATTAATTTGTAGTCTTTGTGTCTGTTATTGATAAATTAATGTTTTTATTAAAATAGTCTGGATAATCTGATTTCCCAGTATCTTTTTTAATAATATTGTTTAGCACCTTCCATGTGCCCGGCGTGTCATTTCTGTACTGTACTAGTTGTTCATTAAAATAATCATTTTTTATTTGCTCTTAATATGCTAGTCAATTTTATTTTTATATTTCTTATATATATTTTCTGCTTCCTTTGTTCTTAAATTGTAGAAACTGCTCCTACAGAACATTTTTTTACAAGCATTTTCTAGTCCCTTAGTAATCCAGGGTTTATTTTCATATTTATTTGCCCTTAGTGTGTGTAAAGGGCAATTTTTATCATACAAGGTGCAAAATATAGAGATGAATTCTTCATAGGCTTTATTTGGGTCATTATTTAGACAGACCTGTGTCCAGCTTTGCTGCCTTAACCCCTCTTTAAGGGCCTCTATTGTATCAGGTATTTTTTTCTGAATCAATTTAGCAATTTTGTAATTTTTCTGTGTATTTTCCTTTGAGAAGGTTTGCAGGGTTGCAAATACGGGAAGATGGTCACTTATATAATTGATAAGCAATCCACTTAGTGTAACGTTTCCCAGTTCCTCTTCCCTGAGAACTACATCTTCCCCTTCCTAGATTGCTCAGAACTACAATTCCCATACCCCGGACTCAATCACCCTAATTCTGTACACCTGCTCTCACCCAGTCCACATATAAGCACACACACACCATTGCCTCTTCGCGAGGTATTGTGAGTATTGATTTCCTATTACTGAGCATTCTATTTCTATATTGTTTTCCCGGTCTGACCTTTGCTGTATTTGTGAATTATTCTGCCTTGGATTTACCTTTGTACCTTTGCCTGTAAACTGGGATTGTTATTCTGGCTTGACCCGTGCATTGATTACAATGTCTTGTGTTTTTGGATTTTCCTCTGTACCTTCGCTTCATTCTTAGATTGTGTAAAATAAACTGTAAGTCTTTTTTACCTCTTGGGAGTATCATTACACTTAGTACTCTATTTCCCATTTCATTGGTAAAGATGTTATCAATTAAAGTTGCACTATCAGTTGTTATTCTATTTGGCTTTAAGATTGTAGGTAATAGACCTATACTATACATTATGTCAATAAAATCTCTGCTGGGTTTGTGCTCCTTTGATTTTAACAAATCTACATTCAAATCTCCACATACAATGACCATCTTATTATTATGTCTTTTATCGTACATGTCAACCATTTTTTCATTAAAGGTAATGACAAGATCCAGGTGTTCTATAGATGCGGCTTATTAATATATTCTTTGTTTTCTCCACTTCTATTTCTACAGTAACACATTCCATGATATTTTCCCTTCTTGTTGATATTTAGTTCCTAGGCTTCCTGGCTAATGTTTTGGTCACTTTTGAATGCTGACGGTGCTTTCACTCTAGTGGTAGCATGAGACGGAGTCTACAACCCACACAATTGGCTCAGGTAGTCCAGCTCATCCAGGATGTCACATCAATGCGAGCTGTGGCAAGGTTTGCTGTGTCTGTCAGCATAGTGTCCAGAGCATGGAGGAGACAGGCCAGTACATCAGGAGACGTGGAGGAGGCCGTAAGAGGTCAACAACCCAGCAGCAGGACCGCTAACTCCGCCTTTGTGCAAGGAGGAGCAGGATGAGCACTGCCAGAGCCCTGCAAAATGAACTCCAGCAGGCCACAAATGTGCATGTGTCCACTCAAACGGTCAGAAACAGACTCCATGAGGGTGGTATGAGGGCCCGATGTCCACAGGTGGGGGTTGTGCTTACAGCCCAACAACGTGCATGACGTTTGGCATTTGCCAGAGAACAACAAGATTGGCAAATTCGCCACTGGCGCCCTGTGCTCTTCACAGATGAAAGCAGGTTCACACTGAGCACGTGACAGACATGATAGTCTGGAGATGCCGTGGAGAACGTTCTGCTGCCTGCAACATCCTCCAGCATGAAAGGTTTGGCGGTGGGTCAGTAATGGTGTGGGGTGGCATTTCTTTGGGGGGCCGCACAGCCCTCCATGTGCTCGCCAGAGGTAGCCTGACTGCCATTAGGTATCAAGATGCGATCCTCAGACCCCGTGTGAGACCATATGCTGGTGCGGTTGGCCCTGCGTTCTTCCTAATGCAAGACATTGCTAGACCTCATGTGGCTGAAGAGTGTCAGCAGTCCTTGCAAGAGGAAGGCATTAATGCTATGGACTGACAAAGACTGTCCAGAATTTGGCGGATGCTTTAGTCCAGGTCTGGGAGGACATCCCTCAGGAGACCATCCGCCACCTCATCAGGAGCATGCCCAGGTGTTGTAGGGAGGTCATACGGGCACGTGGATGCCACACACACTACTGAGCCTCATTTTAACTTGTTTTAAAGACATTACATCAAAGTAATGTCAAAGTGTGACTCCAAATCCACACCTCCATGGGTTGATAAATTTTATTTCCATTCATAATTTTTGTTTGATTTTGTTGTCAGCACATTCAACTATGTAAAGACGAAAGTATTTAATACGATTAGTTCATTCATTCAGATCTAGGATGTGTTATCTTCGTGTTCCCTTTATTTTTTTGAGCAGTGTATTTAGTTAGGAACAGTGAATGGTGGGTGCATGAGACAATTAGGGGAAATAAAATGTAAAAACATCTGACATCATTTTGACACATGCAGTGTTGTGTAGGCCCCAGCATAGGCCAAACAACAGATGAGCCATCCCCCAGGCTGTTGTTCTGTTATTCTGTCTCTCTAACCCTCTAAGGGGCTGAAACCATGTGTAAACTGTGTATACAGGCACCTGTGTGTGACCTGATGCATAAAATACATTCTCCAGGGATCTATGGTGTTATTCTGCCTCAGTTAGGGAACGTGATGTGTGCAAGGAGCCCTTGTGAAAACTGAAAATCCCCAGAGAATACTTAAAAGTACATATTTGCAATCAGTTGTCTCACCTCCCAACTTAACTTTGGTTGTGGATACAAACCGAGAGATTTTGGCAACATTTTAAGTCTGCTCAGGACAAGACTAATTTCCATACTGGTTGAATTTACATTTGTCCAGATGGCAATACTATATTTGTGGGTGTGTCATTCAAGATGTCTTGAGCTGGGTGGGTGAGCACTTTGCTCAGAAAGCAGCCCAGCCCATTGACTTGCACGTGAAGAATTTCCCTGCAATACAAATTTCTCCTGGGCTTTTTTGCAAAGCCTCATGAGGGGTCTTTCAAATTCTTCTCATGCACTACCTCCGGCGGTCATGTGAAATACGAGAGAGACCCGCAAGATTACACACTACAATAGTGTCTCGTCCCGAGCTGTGCTCCAGAGGACTCAAATGTTGCTGAAATATATTGGTATGTAAACGCGGCATTAAACCCAGATTTTCCCAAGGTGAGGGACCAGTGTTGGTGTGAGACTTTGCTTTGTGGCATGCAAAACTAGGTCCAGAAATACAAATGCTGTGTTCCTGGCGAAAAGGCTTGTCCAGCGCACTCATTTCAATATAGGCTATACTCCATCCATACTCATCATGCCCCACATCAATACCATCCTCCCAGACACTGTAGCCACCCTAAAATGTGCATATCATGAGGTCAACAGAATAGGTGGTTTGCCCTTCACACTGAACTCTTTTATTGACTACAGCTAAGAATTAAACCTAAGAATTAAACAATCCTTTCCAAGCTCATCACCAAGCTGGGGTTGCTGGTTATGAACTCCTAAATTGTAATAAAATGTATTGTACAGAACTGGCACTGGTTAATGGCAGAACAGTAGCCAGCAGACTACTGTCTATTTACAGCATTGTTACTGTGTTTTAAGATTACAGCTCATTACCATAAAAAAAGACTGGCTTGGCAGCTAAAGTGCTAGAAAAAACTGTGAAATAACAAAAAGGTAATTTGTAGACGTATAGTAAATGGTGCCCAAAATTATATTACTGCAATAGTTTAGTAATAACCCTTTTGCAATATATCCTGGGAAAAATTCATGCACATTTTTGTTTCCTTAGTTTACTCAATTCCATACCATGTTTAGTATACTTTTTCCAAAATAAGAGCCTCAGCATGAAAAGAGTACCACAGAAAATGCCAGCATCAGTCCATAACAGAGAAATAATACAAAAAAAGAGAATACCCAACTTACTGATAAAAAACAACCGTAGATACGTTGACTCATGGGAGTGAAGAATACACCACTAACTGTTGTCACTAAGCTGATAATACAGGCTTGAATTTCTTTAATAATTTCCGAGAGAAGTTTGCTAAATCCCAACCAGACCCCTCCATTCACTCCATCCTCGGCCCTCAAAGTGTCCCAAAGCTGCAGAAATGATAAGCAGATTGAGTGATTGTGCACAGATGCAGCCTCTGCTAACAAGTGGCTAAGGATGTAGAAAGGCACCAGTTTAGGAACAGACCCACATTTATTTTCCAGTGGTCTGGCTCAAAATGTGGGAGTGGGGATGCAACTTTTTAACAAGAGTTACCTGGGAACAGAAACCCAAAAATGGCACACATACATACACTGTAAATATAAATATATATATATATATAAATATATATATATAAATATATAAATATATATATATATATATATATAACACAAAATTCACAGTATAATTTTACACTTTTTTCCTTTTTATTTGAATAATGGACTGAATTGGGTAAAATTGCAGATATTATCTGTAAATAAAAATAAATTACAGTTAATGATTTTTTTCAATTGTGAAAAAATGATAACATTTCTAATTTTTTTAATGTGAAGTTACTTTACTTCAACATACATAAATGTACTTTTACATGAAAAATTGTGTCAAAAGACCTACTTTTACAGTAAATAATATCAACAAAATTACTGTATATTTATAGTTAAAATACAGATATTTCTTTTTAAATTCTTGGTTTTAACCTGTAAATTACATGAAAAATGCTGTATAAATACATTAGAAGTAGTCAATTTAAAAAGTAAATTACTGTATATTTATATATTCTCATTCACTGTTTTGCTGCAGCTGTTGGAAATAATGTAAATTAGTTAAACGTGAAGAATTGCATTCTATTGTAAATGGCACCACTTCCATGTAGGCTTGTTACGTCCCCCAGGTACTATGTGTAGTTTGGTCAAGGTTATGGTCCCTGCAAATGTATTTTGTCTGTCTGGGTGTCAGGTCTGTCTGTGTCCAGCAGGTGGAGCAAGAAGGATGGAGAAGAACACATTTCCTGGCCCCGCCTCCCTCGTCGACTGGACAGGCAGCTGCAGCTTGTTAGGAGCTGTTTAAGAACCCTGTGAAGAGCTCACACGGGTGGCTACCCGCGCGGAGAACACTTTTGTTAACCCTAATTTTAGAAATGTCAGTCCTTGTTTACTTAGTATAAACCGTGATTTATGAAAAAAAAACAGCTAATAGAATGGAAAAGGTTATTTTTTTAATTCTGAAAGCGTCAGAGTCATGCCAGATGCGTGAGAGTTGGCAACCCTGGCAGTGTGCTCCGACTCCCAACCATGTTCCAAATCTAACACTCTGAACTTTTCACACGCAACTGACATCAGGTGCAAGGTTTTCAGCGAATCAACGATCAGAGAATCATGCAGTGAGAACGTTTTAGGAAGATGTTACAGCTGTGGGACTACTCTCCTGTTATTAATAAGCTGTGGTCTAGTCATCAACAGAATATTAACGAATTGAAAGGGGAGAACATTTGATTTTGGCGTGACATTTCTTGCGTGTGCGTGAGAGCGTGAGATTGATGCTGAAAGCGTGAGTGTCACGCCAGATGCGTGAGAGTTGGCAACCCTGGTGAGTGGTAGCAAACGTGGTATGTTAGTGCATTTGATGTGTTTACTCTGTGGTATATAGTAGTGTGACATATGTGTGTTGGTGAATTAACTAACGTGTTGTTCTTTGCTCTTTTTCTTTTCCCAGAGGGGGAGAGGAAGCGCTTGGGAAGCGCTAGTCAGACGCCCATGGGCCTACACCACCCGCAGGGTTATTCTCTGTATATATACACTAGCCTTAGATCTGGGCATCCACCCGCTGTAGTTCTGTAAGGGTGCCTTGATCGTGTGCCAGGTAGGGTGTTGTGTTTGTGCCGGGTGGGTTAGTTAGGTCAGGGGGAGAGGGTTTTCTCTTTGTGTTCTTTTCTTTGGATCGCCCAGCCTCTCCTCCCGTCACTATGCTTTAACCTTATATTTACCGTGGCTGAATAAACACCCTTCGTTTTATACGGTACCCAGTGTGTGTCCCTTTTTGGGGGTGGTGTACGTAAGAAGGCTACATTTTCTGTCGAACACTGTCTCAAATCCGCGTTTTGTAAAGCAAACTGACAACTACACATGATTTAAAACGTGCTTGCTTGGTAGCTAGCTCTCTTGTTCCTAAACAGATTGCAAGCTAATTTCTTCTTTTTAATACAACTAGCAACTAGCTACTTACAACATATGAAGTAAATCTAATATAGATTTAGCTGAGGATACAAATGGCTTGGTGCTTTGCAAAATGAAGAGTGAAAAAGTTATGCACAACTCACCCTGACGCTCTTCACAGCAACTGCGCAAGTGTCCACGTGCTAGTTCCTTCTAGTCTATGGAGACCCTCCTGTTCAGCATGCAACCACCACGTGCAGTTCAATTGTGAAGCAAACGCATTTAAACAGAAATTATGCATTCAAACCCGGTTCGATATAAAATTACTGAGAAGTAGCCATATTACTTTGAATTATTAAAGTCGAAATAGTTTGTCTAACATTTCATGAGCTCTGAATTTGTGAGGGATAGCTAGACTTGCAAATTATTTTCAACAGGACACCACTTGGCCTCTTAAAATTACCTTGTGTTTAGTGGCTAATAAATGTACTTGGAATGAATATATGCTACTTCTTTCTTAACTGAGACATATCCACAAATGCTGATTATACCACGCCACCTAGCGCACAAACGGGGGATGTGCTGTTTCAAAAACGTGCATATCGCGCGCAGTATATTTGCTAAAATACTGTAAATTATTTTAAAAATAGTACATGCCATAGTGGCTGTTTGACCAAATTTGATTGGCAATTTTGAATTCATGTTATTTAGTTCCTGTAATGATTGATTTCTCCAAATGTAAAACGGAACAATGTTTACTTTAATACAGTCCATACAAAGGTACAGAGTATATCCAAGGCAGAATTATCAAACAGTTTTGCAGGTCAAGCCAGAATAACTGTCAAACATTAGGCTAAGGTACAAACAGGATAATCCAAAACAGAATCACATATCAACAAGGCAAAGGTCAAAACCGGAATATCAAGAATAAAATGGAATGCTCAGAATGGAGAAGAAATAATACTCACAATACCTCACAAAGAGGCAAGGAGAGGTGTGTGACTTAAATACTGCATGGAGTGAGCAGGTGTGGTGAATTAGGCTAATTGTGTCCGGGTATGGGAAATGTAGTTCTTAGGAGACCTGACTAGGAAGCTGTAGTCCAAAGGAAGAAGAACTGGGGAATGGGAATTGTAGTTCTGAGCAACATAAACAAAGGAAGTGGCTGTTTCCAGGGAAGGGGAACTGGGAAACGTTACAGTTCCAGATGGCCATGGTGCCCTTAGAAAATCTCAAACATCCCTCACTGAGTACAGGGGGAAAAAAATCTAAAGTAAACATTGTGTTCCAAAACAATAGGGAGAGATGTGTTGCTTGTTGTTGTGATGAAAACATTTTTTTAAGCCCGCTATTTTAGTCCGGATGTGTAGTATATTGTTTATTATATGTACAAATCTAAGTACATTCATCGTCTTATCATAGTTAGCTTGAAACCCGACAGTGTTTCTCTCGCTATGCCAGACATTCCCTTACTGAGCTCCAGGCAGGGAATCTTCAACTGTATGGTAGAGAAACCATTCAGACAAGCAAGTTCTTTATTTTTTAGTACCTCAATATTTGGTCTGAGCTATACTGTATTGTCACGTTAGTGTTGTAGTGAAGAGAAAGAGAAAGGTCCAGGCAGGAGAATGGTTTATTGAAGAACAATCTAGGTTACACAAACAACTGTGAGTTGCAGGGTATGCCAGTAGTGAGTGCACAACGGAATACTTATATACACTCACCTAAAGGATTATTAGGAACACCCATTCAATTTCTCCTTAATGCAATATCTACTCAACCAATCACATGGCAGTTGCTTCAATGCATTTAGGGGTGTGGTCCTGGTCAAGACAATCTCCTGAACTCCAAACTGAATGTCAGAATGGGAAAGAAAGGTGATGACAGATGGGCCGGTCTGAGTATTTCACAATCTGCTCAGTTACTCAGATTTTCACGCACAACCATTTCTAGGGTTTACAAAGAATGGTGTGAAAAGGGAAAAACATCCAGTATGTGGCAGTCCTGTGGGCGAAAATGCCTTGTTGATGCTAGAGGTCAGAGGAGAATGGGCCAACTGCTTCAAGCTGATAGAAGGGCAACTTTGACTGAAATAACCACTCGCTACAACCGAGGTATACAGCAAAGCATTTGTGAAGCCACAACACACACAACCTTGAGGAGGATGGGCTACAACAGCAGATGACCCCGCCGGGTACCACTCAGAAGACCCCGCCGAGCACACCAAAATTGGACAGGTGAAGACTGGAAAAATGTTGTCTGGTCTGATGAGTCTTGATTTCTGTTGAGACATTCAGATGGTAGAGTCAGAATTTGGCGTAAACAGAATGAGAAAATGGATCCATCATGCCTTGTTACCACTGTGCAGACTGGTGGTGGTGTAATGGTTTGGGGGATGTTTTCTTGGCACACTTTAGGCCCCTTAATGCCAATTGGGCATCGTTTAAATGCCACGGCCTACCTGAGCATTTTTTCTGACCATGTCCATTCCTTTATGGCCACCATGTATCCATCCTCTGACGGCTACTTCCAGCAGGATAATGCACCATGTCACAAAGCTCAAATAATTTCAAATTGGTTTCTTGAACATGACAATGAGTTCACTGTACTAAAATGGCCCCCACAGTCACCAGATCTCAACCCAATAGAGCATCTTTGGGATGTGGTGGAACGGGAGCTTCGTGCCCTGGATGTGCATCCCACAAATC
>JACXGM010023013.1:0-16416 GCA_016801145.1 Umbra pygmaea | reverse complement strand
ACACTATTACAACACTATTACAACATGTACAACACTATTAGACACTATTACAACAGTATAACAGCACTATTACAACATGTACAACACTATTACAACAATATTACAACACTAATACAACATGTACAACACTATTACAACACTATTCAACACTATTACAACACTATTAGAACATATACAACACTATTACAACATGTACAACACTATTACAATACTATTACAACATGTACAACAATATTACACACTATTATAACACTATTACAACACTATTACAACATGTACGACACGATTACAACACTATTACAACACTATTACAACACTATTACAACACTATTACAACACGTATAACACTATTACATATTGTTAGCATGATGCTAGCATGATTTTAACAAGATAATAACATGATTAACATAATGCTAGCATGTTTTTTGTAATATGTTAGCATAATTAGCATGATAAACCAGTTGCTCGAATAATATTAGCATGGTTTCATAAAGAAAGATGCTCACATGTTTTTAGTAAGATATTACTATGATTAACATGATGTTAGTATGTTTTTAGTAAGATATCAGCATGAATAGCATGATGCTAGCATAATAAACCTGTTGTTAACATGATGCTATTATATTTTTAGTAAGATATTAGCATGATAAACATGATGCCAACATAATACTAGCATGATGCTAACGTGATAAACATGTTGCTAGCATGTTTTTAGTAAAATATTAGTATGATTAGCATGATGCTAACATGTTTTTATAAGATATAAGCATGATTAGTATGATGCTAGCATAATAAACCTGTTGCTAACATGATACTAACATGATAAACATGTTGCTGCCATGATGCTAACATGTTTTTAGTAAGATATTAGCATGATTAGCATGATGCTAGTATGATAAACCTATTGCTAGCATGATGCTAGCATGATAAACATGTTGCTACCATGATGCTAACATGTTTTTAGTAAGATATTAGCATGATTAGCATGATACTAGCATGATAAACCTGTTGCTAGCATGATGATATTATAATATATATGTTGTTTACATGATGCTATCATGTTTTTAATAAGATATTAGCATGATTAGCATGATGCTACCATAATGCTATTATATTTTTAGCGAAGATATTAGTATGATTAATATGATGCTAGCATGGTTTTAGTAAGATATTAACATGATTAGTATGATGATAACATTATGCTAGCATGATGCTAGCATTATTAACATGTCGCTAGCATGATACTAGCATGATATACTCTGTTGTGGTGTTGGGTCTCATATGCTGTAGGGTTTTTATTGGGTGTGATGTTTTGTGGGCTGTGGTGTTAGGTAAAAAGCTTGGTGTTGGTAATGCTATGGTGTAGTGTTAGGTGGTATGTTTCTTTTAGTGCTGTGTGTGGTATAGGCTGTGTGGCTGTGGAGTTGTACACTTGGACACTTATATTGTTAAGACCAATAGTACTAGGTAGACTATCTATTAAAGTACAGAGTCATGTTAATTAATCAGTGGCCTTGTTTATAACTCCCAGGGCAGAACCCATTGATCTTGTTTTTAATTAAACCCTTTGATCTCTTAACGAGCACCTGTAATAGGTCACACAATATAGCTGTTCAAAATCTCCTCAGTTTTGTTGTAATTGTGAAGGTATAGCTGTCTTCACACGGCTGTAGTTTTAAAACTATACATCACACAGCTTAGAAACGTATATCGTTGGAATCTTAAGTACCAGGCTGACATTTTAATATATAATATGTCTATGAAACCCTAAAACCCTAGACACAGTGACAAGTTAGAAAGAGGGTTAATTTGTAAAGCTGTTAAAGTGCCTGTTTCAATGAATGTCTATGGAGAATGTGAGTTCTAAACAAATTATCATATTATAAAAACTATTACGTTTATGGCTTAGATTTTGACATTGTTAGTGACAACAGGAATAGATGAACGTTTTGATATAACATTTGTGTATGTGGAGTGAAACATGTAGGAGTGGCGGCAGTTTAGAAATAGTTTCAAGATTAGGCAGGTAAAAGCTGCCTCCACTCTAACTCCACTCTAGCTTGTCCATTTATTCCTATGGAACGAATTTTTCGTTACAAAAACGGTAATAGACGAAGAACCGTTTCATGAAACCTTCCACAAAATGGTACAAATGTGAAGGGGAACGAGCCGCACGTGTCGGTACCTGACAGTGTATGTAGTGTCAAAACTCTGGGAGTAGTGTCACTTTGAAGAATTACTCCATTCATTCCTATGGGACTTTTTTAAACGCTAATATTTCGAAAAGCCGTTTTACAAAACCTTTCACAACATGACAGGAATGTGAAGGAGAACAAGCCGCACGTTTTGGTACCTTACTTGTATTTTTATCATAAACACTCTGGGAGCAGTAGTGCAAAGAAAATTCGGCCCATTCATTCCTATGGGATTTTTTCGCCACGAAAACAATAATATTTCGCGAATCGTTTTACGAAACCTTCCACAAAACAATAGCAACTCGATCGGGATCGAGCCGCAGGTTTTGGTACATTACTCTATGTATAGATTTTTGAAGCTCTGGGAGGAGTAGGGGGGCAAATGTTTGCTATAAGTTTAATAATAATAATATATATGTCGGATAATAGTATGTGTTCCTTGCCAAAGGCAAGAACACTTAAAAAAATATATTCTGACTATCTTTGGGACTGCAGAGAAGGCTTTACAGGCCCTGCCGGCCCACCACTGGGCTCAGGATTGGTGCAGACTTCTTTACTGCTGGATCCCTTGGCTGAGCTGCACTCTGATGCCACCCTTCTCCTGGGCTGCTTCATGACAGTTTGTTTTACCTCTCTCTGTAGCGCCCATCCATTGGAATTGCAGGCTGGTTTGCTGTTTTATCATTTCTGCAGTTGACAGCGGCCATCCGTGTCTTGGTCTTATTCCATTGCAGTGCTTCTGAAACAGAGGTAAGTCTAAGGGAAATTATGTCTGCACAGCTGTATTAGCAGAAACAGAACAAAACGTTTTTCTTTTGTATTTTATTGACCACATTTTTTACTTTTAACCAGATCCTTTAAATTGTCTTAAACTGGACATATTTCTTTTAGCCGGTTAACCGAGTTGGGAATGAGATACTGGAACCTGATGGTAGGATATTGAATCCAGGCAACACATCTCTCCCTACCCAGAACAACTACCAGGTAGGACATGAGTTTGTAAATGTTACCAGATGGCTAGTAACTGTGTTTCTGAGTTTAAACTTTTAATCAAACCCTTGGTCACTGTCTGAAACGGGTAGAACAGCTATTCCTAATTAAGAGCTCTACTTTTGAGACCTGTTCAAAGGAATGTAATATAGATCCATTTAGAGATGCCAACACAGATTATTCACTCATTTAATATCCTTTACTGTAATCTTGACTCACTCTTTAGGCTAAACTCAGAAATCAGTTCTTACACTGTATAAATCACTGGTCACCACCCCAGGTCCCGGAGAGCTACTATCCTCTCCAACTGCACATAATGTAGCCTCATTCAGCTTGTCAATCAACTAATTACTAGAATTGGAGGCCTATAAAGCAGGATTTGGGGTTAGCGAGCTAAAACACTAAAAAGGATCGACACAACATGAAACTTTGCTCGAAGTATCACCAGGGGCTGTGGACATGAACTTGAGCATTGAGAACATTGTTTGTGTACTCAGAGTTTACTAAAAAGAAATGTTTTGTACGACTCACTTTGGCAGTGTTTCTGCTGGCTGCCATTTTGCCAGTCAAAAATTGTTGATTGGGAACACTCCTAAAGCTATGTTCCATATAAACGCACATATAATTAGTTGTTTTGTCATAAGTGAAAAACAATATTGACCTTGTAGTTGAAAAAGGAGCCTCATATGAAATAATACTAAAATCAAAAAGCATTTCCAAGATGGCGTAATGGTGCAAATTGTGTTTTCGTCCAGTCCAGTGTATATAGCCCCTTTTGTCTTCTCGTCTTCTCGTCTTATCCTTCGCTTTCTAATTTAATTTTTCTTTATAATCGCTCCTTTCTAACTCATTACGGATACTTCTGGTGAACCACATTACCCACTGGGACTTGTTTCCTGCAGTGTATCTACCACACCTGGATCCCAGGTAGATAGCTAGCTATCCGTCTATTGTTAGCAACTAGCTACCTACCACTCTACCGGATAGCGACTGCTGTCTTTGGCTAGCCTACATCAGCTAAGCTACATATTAACCTAAGCCAATACCAACAACACAGAGCATCTTCAATCAACACAGAACTGAGATCGACCAACCTCTCGGCTGTCCGACGAAACAAATTCATCCAAGGAATTCCAACACTGACACCCTAGAGTTGTGCTTGTCCGATGCAGCCCGTCTCCAACCACAGTGGCTGTCCATTCGCCGGCGCCCTAGTCTACCACTCCCTGGGCCGCTAGCATTCGCCGTCGACTCTCGCTCTGGTGAGCATTCCTGCCAGTCTCTAATAAATGAACCCATGCCCTGATTTCTTCAATCAACTCTCTGGAATACATTATATAACTCTCTCGAACACCCAATTTTGGTCCCACTTTGATAAATGGACCATTTACGATTTGGCTATACTGCTCATTGCTAGGTCATCATTCATAGCATGGTACCACTGCAAGCTAGCTATCTGCTAGGCCTTTGTTTAGATCTCCCGCACTTTGTGCGCGCACGCAATTCACTCACTAACTAACTCCAATTCCTCCCTCTATCCATGACTGCTTATTGTGTATATTTTGTTTTTATATTTATATTGTCTTTTGTCATTATGGCTCACTTTCTGCTGTTTCTGTTGACCTTTATAGCTTTTTCTCACTGTAGAGGTTTTATATACCATTCCCCAGAAAATCTCATGGTTCCTCCCCCGACATCCTGTGCTACATTGTCTGACCCACCTGGCCTCTCCAGTGAGGTAACCTCCTTTATTATTACTCAATGCCTCGGATCACCACCACAGGTTAATAAGCCTCCAATTTTTCTGTCTGCTCTCAATGCTCTAAATATATTTTACCATGCCCCAAAATATTCTCCCCTTTTTCACCTCCCCAACTGCATTAAACGACCAGTTTTTGTAGCCATTACCAGATCGCTCATCCTATTCCTGCTCTGCTCTTCAGGGGATGTAGAGTCGAACCCAGGCCCACTAGCCCCTTCTGTTATCCCTACCCCTCAGGTATTACCATACAATGATTTTTGCAACCGTAATAGCCTTGGTTTTATGCATGTAAACATAAGGAGCCTACTTCCTAAAATAGACTTATTCAGTGCTTTAGCACACTCATCCTAGCCGTTTCTGAAACCTGGCTCAAAAAATCTATCAACAACTCTGAAATAACCATCCCGAAGGGGGGGAGTGGCCATGTTCTGTAAGGATACACTACAGTGCTCGGTAATTCTATCAAATTCTCTGCCCAAACAGTTCAAACTACTTGTTTTAAAAATTAACCTCTCCTTTACTATTGCTGCCTGTTACAGACCCCCTTCAGCCCCCAGCTGCGCTTTAGATACCCTATGTCAACTACTTGCTCCATATTTGTCCTCTGAGTTCCTATTACTAGGTGATTTAAACTGGGACATGCTAAATATCCCTGCTAACCTACAATCTAAACTTGATGCCCTTAACCTGACGCAAATTGTCAATGAGCCTACCAGATACAACCTAAATGATATTAATAAGGGAACCCTTATTGATATTATTTTAACTAACATCTAAATACACCCCTGCTGTCTTCAGCCAGGACCTCAGTGATCACTGCCTCATTGCGTGCATTCGTAATGGGTCTGTAGTCAAACTACCTCCAGTCATTACGGTAAAACGCTCTCTGAAACACTTTAGTGAACAGGCCTTCCTAGCTGACCTAGTCCGGATACCCTGGAAGGATATTGACCTTATCCCTACAGTCGAGGATGCCTGGACATTCTTTAAAAACACCTTCCTCTCCGTCTTAAACAAACATGCCTCACTCAAAAAGTAGATATAGCCCTTGGTTTACTCCAGATCTGACCATCCTAGCCCAACACAAAAACACCCTGTGGCGCACCGCTTTAGCCTCAAAAAAACCGTACGACATCCAGCTCTTCAGGGAAGTAAGGAACCAATACACACAATCAGTCAGGAATGCCAAAACTAGCTTTTAAAACAAAAATTTGCAACCTGTAGCACCAATTCCAAAAGGTTCTGGGACACGGTGAAGACCATGGAGAATAAGAACTGCCTTCTGCTCTACGACTAGGCAACACTATCACCACAATCAAAACTGCCATAGTTGATCATGTTAATAAGCATTTTGGTATGGCTGGCCATACGTTTTACCAGGCTAACCTCACCCTGGCCACTGGCCCAACCCCGGTTGACAGTCCCCCACCCCATGCAGTACTATGCCCTAGCCTTCCTAATTTCTCCTTCACCCAAATTCAATTAGTTGATGTCCTAAGAGAACTACAAAAGCTAGACCCTTTCAAATCTGCTGGGCTAGATAATCTAGACCTGTCATTCCTAAAGCTCTCTGCAGCAATCATTGCAGCTCCCATTACTAGCCTATTCAATCTCTCTCTCGTATCCTCAGAGATCCCTAAAGACTGGAAAACAGCTGCAATCATCCCTCTTTTCAAAGGGGGGGACACTCTCGACCCTAATTGTTATAGACCCATATCCATCCTGCCCTGTCTCTCTAAACTCTTCGAAAGACAGATTAACAATCAGATTGTTAAACATTTAGAATCCAACAGCACACTCTCTGCTATGCAATCAGGTTTCCGCGTTGGCCATGGCTGCACCTGTGCTACACTCAAGGTCTTAAACAATATCACAAATGCCATTGATAAAAGGCACTACTGTGCCCCTGTTTTTATTGACCTAGCCAAGGCGTTCGACTCAGTCAATCATCACATCCTTATTGGTAGACTCTGCAGCCTTGGCTACTTCTACTTCTCTGACAGGGTTCAACATGTAAAATCTGAGGGTCTGTTGTCTGGACCTATGGATGTCTCTATAGGGGTGCCACAGGGTTCGATTCTTGGGTCGACACTTTTCTCTATGTATATCAATGATGTTCCTCGTGCCTCCGGTGACTCTCAGATTCACCTCTATGCAGATGACACCATTCTATACACATCCGGCCCTTCATTGGACTCCGTATTTACTAACCTCCAAAAGAGCTTAGACTCCATTCAACATGCCTTCTATAACCTTCAACTGCCCTTAAATTTGACCAAAACTAAATGCATGCTTTTCAACAGCACACTTCCCATACCTGCCAGCCTGACTAACATCTCCACTCTGGATGGGTCCAAACTGGAATATGTGGACACCTACAAATACCTAGGTGTCTGGTTAGATTGCTCACTCTCTTTCCAGTGTCTCATTAACATTCTCCAATCTAAAATAAAATCTAGGATTGGCTTCCTATTCAGAAACAAGGCCTCCTTCACCTATGCTGCCAAAAAGACCCTGGTAAAAATGTCCATCCTTCCAATCCTTGATTTCGGGGATGTCATTTACAGAACTGCCTCCACCTCCCTACTTAAAAAGCTAGACATAGTCTATAATAGTGCTATTCGATATGTTACCAATGCCCCATTTAACACCCACCACTGTGACCTATATGCATTAGTGGACTGGCCCTCATTACACACTCAGCGCCTGACCCACTGGTATCACCTAATTTACAAATCAATCCTAAGAACCCCCCCCCTTACCTGAACTCACTCCTCACCATTGCCTCACCCTCCCGTAATCTGCGCTCATCCAGGAACATCTCCTTGATCACTCCTAAAGCCCACACCTCTCTTGGCCGAAATTCATTCCAGTTCACCGCAGCTAATGACCGGAACGAGCTACAGAAGACTCTGAAATTTGTGACCACTGTCCCCCTCACTTCCTTTAAATTACAATCATCAGAGCTTCTGCCTAACAACTGCACCTGCTGACCCCTTCCCCCCTTCACATGTGCACTACCTTTCCCTATCTGATCCATTACCTTAGCATTTTGCCAAATAAGCACATTTGTATATACTGACTTGAACAGTATTATATGTTTTTGAATATATTATTCACCAACTGTTATTTGCACTGTTACCATTTGCACAGTCATACTAGTGTTAATTTATTCATTGTATTTGCCTGCCACTCTGTATAATAATTCAATATACCTCTGAATCTCTGATTTTATTGCACTAATTGTACATGTACTTACATCTACCTCGTTCAAATTTGACTGTATTTTTTTATCTTTATTCCTTACTCTACCCTTTGTGTAATTCTTGTGTATTTGTATTTGTGTGTAACACTGTCTGTACTTGCACCTTTTTGCTTTATCTTGGCCAGGTCGCCGTTTTAAATGAGAAATTGTTCTCAACGTGCCCACCTGATTAAATAAAGGTTAAATAAAAAAATACATAAAAAGTCACGTGAGGTCTCGTGTGGGTTGTTGTTGCCGGTGTTACGAAGTTTCACACGAGAGTCTAAGTCAGCTAAATTCTGATTATTTAGACTTATATATTGAATGAAACCCCTTGTTATTATTTGAATACATATTATCATGAGATAAGTGGCTAAGTTATCATGCTTTTCATTAGAATTATATCTTCACGACATCTCCTCCTATGGAGTCTGTTCATTGTCATTCAACAATCCAACACCACGTTCACACCGAACCAAAGCTCGACGACAGGCCATCGAGGAGGAAGTGGAGCACATGCGTTGTATGAACATAACTGAGGAGTCGTTCAGCACCTGGTCCAATCCTATAGTGGTGGTGCCCAAGCCAGATAGCACCCTAGGATTTTGCAATGACAACTGGAAGCTCAATGAGGTGTTCCGTTTTGACAATTACCTCGAGCCCTGGGTGGATGACCCTGTGGAACGCCTTGGCGGTGCCTGTTGCATATCCTTACTTAGACCTGACCAAGGGGTACTGGCAGGTACCGCTGGCCCCCTATGCTTATGCCAAAATGGCCTTTAGCACCCCCACTGGTACCAGGTCCTGCCATTTTGCCCCTGCCCCATTCCAATCGCATGATGGACATCCTCCTTCAACCTCGCAAGACCTACGCCGCTGCCTATTTGGACGATGCCCAGATAACAAATGTTTTTGCTGGGCCAGTACACGTGGGCCTGATGCAGAATGCCACACTTACCTTATTTGGGGCGTCTTTAAACCAGCCAATCAAATTAAACTTTTTTAACTTAATACATAGATTGAAGGTCATGCATCTCACTTTGAACCATGTCAATTATAATCAATTTCCCAGCATTCTCTATTGGAGGTTCTTTTTCAGAAGAATATTCAGTTTCCTCTTTTTTGCATGTTTATTGACAGACAAAAATACAGTGCCTTACGAAAGTATTGGGTGCCCTTGAACATTTCAACCTTTTGCCACATGTCAGGCTTCAAACATAAAGATAGAAAACTGTAATTTTTTGTGAAGAATCAACAACAAGTGGGACACAATCATGAAGTGGAACAAAAGTTATTGGATATTTCAAACGTTTTTAACAAATAAAAAACTGAAAACTTGGGCGAGCATAATTATTCAGCCCCTTTACTTTCAGTGCAGCAAACTCTCTCCAGAAGCTCAGTGAGGATCTCTGAATGATCCAATGTTGACCTAAATGACTAATGATGATAAATAGAATCCACCTGTGTGTAATCAAGTTTCCGTATTAATGCACCTGCTCTGTGATAGTCTCAGAGGTCCGTTGAAAGCACAGAGAGCATCATGAAGAACAAGGAACACACCAGGCAGGTCTGAGATACTGTTGTGGAGAAGTTTAAAGCCGGATTTGGATACAGAAAGATTTCCCAAGCTTTAAACATCCCAAGGAGTGCTGTGCAAGCGATAATATTGAAATGAAAGGAGTATCAGACCACTGCAAATCTACCAAGACCCGGCCGTCCCTCTAAACTTTCAGCTCATACAAGGAGAAGACTGATCAGAGATGCAGCCAAGAGGCCCATGATCACTCTGGATGAACTGCAGAGATCTACAGCTGAGGTGGGCGAGTCTGTCCATAGGACAACAGTCAGTCGTATACTGCACCACTCTGGCCTTTATGTAAGAGTGGCAAGAAGAAAGCCCTTTCTGAAAGATATCCATAAAAAGTGTAGTATAAAGTTTGCCACAAGCCACCTGGGAGACACACCAAACAAGTGGAAGAAGGTGCTCTGGTCAGATGAAACCAAAATCGAACTTTTTGGCAACAATGCAAAACGTTATGTTTGGTGTAAAAGCATCACAGCTCATCACCTTTGGGCCTGCTTTTCTTTAGCAGGGACAGGGAAGATTGCTAAAATTGATGGGAAGATGGATGGAGCCAAATACAGAACCATTCTGGAAGAAAACCTGATGGTGTCTGTAAAAGACCTGAGACTGGGACAGAGTTTTGTCTTCCAACAAGACAATGATCCAAAACATAAAGCAAAATATACAATGGAATGGTTCACAAATAAACATATCAAGGTGTTTGAATGGCCAAGTCAAAGTCCAGACCTGAATTTAATAGAGAATTTGTGGAAAGAACTGAAAACTGCTGTACACAAATGCTCTCCATCAAACCTCACTGAGCTCGAGCTGTTTTGCAAGGAGGAATGGGCAAAATTTTCAGTCTCTTGATGTGCAAAACTGATAGAGACATACCCCAAGCGACTTACAGCTGTAATCGCAGCAAAAGGTGGCGCTACAAAGTATTAACTTAAGGGGGCTGAATAATTATGCACGCCCAATTTTTCAGTTGTTTATTTGTTAAAAATGTTTGAAATATCCAATAAATTTTGTTCCACTTCATGATTGTGTCCCACTTGTTGTTGATTCTTCACAAAAAATTACAGTTTCATATCTTTATGTTTGAAGCCTGAAATGTGGCAAAAGGTTGAAAGGTTCAAGGGGGCCGAATACTTTCACAAGGCACTGGATACATCAAAGTCTACTGGTTTTGTGACATACATTGACACAATGGATCCTAAAGTGAATATAACATAATTGTAACGCCCAACCCTGGGTGGGCTGGGTAAAGGACTTATGTGTTCCTATTTGCTTCCCTGTGTGTTATGTTTTAGTTCCCCCTGGTGTCCTTTTCGTGTCTAGCAAGTGGTTCAGTTTTCCCATAGTTCCCTTCAGTGTTTGATTATGTTCCCAGGTGTTTTGTATTAGTCCCCATTTGTTTTAGTATTTAGCCCCTGTGTTTTCTTCTTCCTCTGTCATTCATTGTTTCTGTGCAGGTATGTGGGTATTCTTGTTCTTTGTAGTGGATGTCTTTAGTTTATTCAGATGTTAGTGTTCCTTTGTTAGTCTTGTTCTTGATGTCATGTTTTATATGGTTTGTTTAGTTCCTCATGTTTGTTCTTGTGTTTGTTTCTGTGCAGTTCCTTCTTTCCAGCTTAAATAAATGTCCAGGTATAATTGAAGACGCTCCTGCCTCTTAACTATTGTGTAACTGTGACAATAATATAAAAAATTTGTACCTAAGGCAAATACACAGAGATAAGTTATGTTGCATTCTCTAACTTATTCTTAGATGTGTACCTGTAGATCTTTTACAAAAAACTGAAATTACAGTACATATACAAATAAAATATAACATAAAATATAGATAAATAGTTATATAGATATATAGATATATAGATATATAGATATAGATGACATTAAAAAAAAAATTAAAATTAAAAACTTACTATAACTAGCTAGAACATTTTGGAAACTAACTAAAAACAAAACTGAATTAATAAGTTTACTTTAAAAACTAGTAGAAATCTAAAATAATTTAAGAACAAATATAGTAACCTTGGACTGTGGACATTTCTGTATAACAGAGGAAGCCATCTTCTCTCCTGGTGCCAGGGTGAAGATGGAAAACCTCAGAATATAATAAAACTCCCATTGACACACTGACTCAAACCTCAACCCAATGCTCAATTGCACACAGCACATATGAGCCTGTAGCAGGTGCCACTCAACGTTGGCCTTGAGACAGTTTGTAAGCAAACCATTTTCTTTCTTTGTTTATATGGACTGAATAGTATCAATGTGGGGCGTGTCTCAATGAAACATCAACTCACAGACCACGGGTAGATGGGTGAAACGGGAGATTGATATTTCAGAATTACAGATTGATTGGCACTGCCAATTTTGGGCAGAAGCCCAAGGCAACATTCCAAGCAGCAGTCCATCAGACCCTCCAGAGGAATACAAGAGTGTGCAGGCTCTATTTACTTTGATATTAATTGGAATGATGCATGATTGTGCAGGCTCTATTTACTTTTAAATGGATTGGGTGGATGCATTATTGTGCAGGCTCTATTTACTTTTATATGGATTGGAAGGATGCTTGATTGTGCAGGCTCTATTTACTTTTCTATGGATTGGAAGGATGCATGATTGTGCAGGCTCTATTTACTTTTATATGGATTGGAAGGATGCATGATTGTGCAGGCTCTATTTACTTTTATATGGATTGGAAGGATGCGTGATTGTGCAGGCTCTATTTACTTTTATATGGATTGGAAGGATGCGTGATTGTGCAGGCTCTATTTATTTTTATATGGATTGGAAGGATGCCTGATTGTGCAGGCTCTATTTATTTTTATATGGATTGGAAGGATGCGTGATTGTGCCGGCTCTATTGTCTTTTATATGGATTGGAACTATGTATGATTGTACAGGCTCTATTTACTTTTATATGGATTGGAAGGATGCATGATTGTGCAGGCTCTATTTCCTTTTATGTGGATTAGAAGGATACATGATTGTGCAGGCTCTATTTACTTTTATGTTGATTGGAGGCATAACATTTGCAATAGGTTACTGAATAATATGGTCAGTGACCTTATATCTGAGTTTCTTTATAAACAAAACTGTCTGAAACTGTGTATACTTTACCTACTATCTTCTCAAATACAGTACATACTCTACTCAAAACTCATACATATCCTATGCTGTCCTGTGTCTCTGCAGGTTGAGACCTGGAAGGAACCTGACGGGACCAGTACAGGGCGTCAACAAAATGACCCACCCCCACAATACAATTCTCTCTTCCCCTGAGAAACAGGCCCTTGTGAAAACATCACTCATATTCTATGTAAAATCATCTATGCCCCATGTTTCTGAAGCAGTGAAATCATATATTAATCCTGTCCTGTTTTCCTTTGCTTTCAGATAAATGACTAGCACCACATCCCAGATGAAAAGTAATATACATATTCTGTTGTTGTATTGTAATGCACTGCTTGCATTTGGCTAATTTGTTGAAATTCCTCTCTTGTTAGTAACATGATTTTATGATAATATTCAATATATATTTTACAACCCCATAATATAAAATACAAAAAACCAAAAGAGTCATTTGAAAATTCCATTCCTTATAATTAACACATTTGGCCCTTTCTTGCACCCAGAGCAAATGACTTTTTACACCGACGCATGTATTATTCCTATTTTGCACCCAACACACAGTGAACTTTTCCCTCCACAGACGCGCATTGGTAAATTAGGGAACAAACCTGCGCTCCCGGGGGTGGTTCAGCAGAAAGAAGAGGCATGTTTCAGCGCAAATGTTCACTGGTGATATTTTGCAGTTCCCGAAAACTATTCCGCCACAGACCAAGGAAATCCTAGTTAAACGTAAATGGCCTGTTATCACTTTTATTTGAACCCTTCAAGTTTGATTAAACTTATTAAGCATTTGGGACCTGAAGATACCAGTTGGTTCAGTTTAGCAAGCGGAATATTCCCCCATTCATACTACATTATGAGTGTGATTTCAGCTGTGCGACTGTACATGTCTTTCGTTGCCTTATATTGCACTTCATAATGCGCCACACATTCTAAATCAGAGACAGGTCAAGAGCACAGGTGGGCCATGCTAGCACCCACCTTCTCTACTTACGCAACCATGCGCTTGTAATCTTGACAGAATGTGGTTTAAAATTGTCCTGCTGGAAAATGCAGGGACATCCCTGGAAAAGACGACATCTGGATAGTAGCATATGTTGCTCCAAAATGTGTACATATCTTTCTGTTTTAATGGTGCCCTTACAGATGTGCAAGTTACTGATATATTTGGCATGGGCACTGACACACCCCCATATGATGACAGTTGTGGCTTTTGGGCAGCTTGGATGGTCCTTTTCCTCTTTGGCCTGGAGAACACAATGGCTGTTTTGTCCAAAAAACTATTTGAAATGTTGACTTGTCGGACCGCAAAACATGATTCCACTGTGCAACTCTCCACCTCAGATGAGACAGAGCCCAGAATAGTCAGCTGTGCTTTTAGACAGTGTTGATGAGTGGCTGCTGATTATTAAAACAGTGAATGGTGTTATCTGACAAAGGTTTAACGAAGTATTCCTGAGTCAGGAATTAGTCTCATGACAGACTCATGACAGTTTAAACAGTGATGTCTGAGGGATCTGAGATTACATGCATCCAGAAGTGGTTTTCAACCTTTCCCTTAACATACTGAGATTTGAACAGATTCCTTGACACTTATAATTATATTGTGCACTGAAATCCTTCTGATTTGTGGAATGTTGTTCTCAAAGTGTTGGACTATTCGGGGACGCATCTGTTGGCAGATTGGCAAGCTTCGACCCATCCTTGCTCTTGAAGGCCTTTTTGGAGGCTCCTTATATACTATGTTTACTCATTTACCTCGCATGTTTTACAACAACTTCTTATTTCATCCTTTCACATCACTATAGGTCCTAAATACCCCTGCCCCATCTGTTTGTCAATGTGTTCCATGCATCAATTTCAAAACAAACATTGACCTTAAAAAAACTATGCAGTTGATTAGGTAAAACTTCAAATACCTTGTCTTTATACGTTTCCTGTTTAAATATAGGTCAAAGTACATTTACAAAATCACTCCTTTGTCACTACCTTGGATGAGGACTGTTCCATAAGGGGGTTTTGGTTCCACCCTGTGGCTAGGACATGAAATGTCTCATTTCATCCATTGGACTTCAGCACACCTGACATCTCACTTCATCACACTGTCACTCATCCTTATAAACCAGCTGCTCCTTGTCAGTTTTGGGCAGTAACACGTTACTTAGTAACATATTAGATTAATATTATTACTTTCCCCAGTAACGCGTAGTGTAAGGGATTACAATTTCCAAAACAGTAATAATATAACAGTTACTATTCCAAGTAACTTTCCGTTACTGCATTGTCAGAATGTGATTCGGCTTTTTTAAAATTCTATTTATGATGACGTTTACGCGCAGGAGGTAATTGTTGGCAGGTTAAATTGGCTACTTGCCAAAAAGAAAAACGAAGGATGAATGAGGATGAAGAGAGGCAGAGTTTCAACAGGTGGAAGTATTGTCATTGTTTTGACTTTGTCTCAGTCAAATATACAAAAAACATTGTCGTCCATTGTAAATGTTGTGCGAGTAGCAAAATGCATTCGACCTCAATAAATACAGGAACTAATTTATTAAAGCATCTAATACAGCAGCCTAGCAATGTGAAACTTGCAGCATGAATGTAGCCAAATTAAGAAGCTGGACATGATATCAGCCTAAATGTGGTGTTATACAACTGTTTTATAACACCATTGTTACAAAAAGTTAAAAAGTCGGGAGAGACTATTGATTAATTTTTAATTTGTGTGTATCCCATCAGCTTTGACATGCTGCAGTGTTTGGAGTTATGCAGTTTTGCTATATTTTTGGCTCCTGTAAGATTAATTATTATTCCAATAAAGTGGAGTAAGTTCTAAAAGGAGCTGGCACACCTTTTCAGAAGGGGGATTAACGAAAGTAATATAGTAATATAACGACTAACATAACTAATTACTATTGAAACCAAGTAATAAGTAATAGAATATTATATTATTACTCATATAAGAAGTAATAAGTAATTTATTACCAGTCCTGAGTAACTTACCCAACACTGCTCATTGTCATCAATTAGTGTTTGTATATATTGTGTGTTCCCCTCTGATCTATGTTTGGTGTGTGTCATTGTTACATGTAACCTGCTTGAGAGGAGAAGAGATAATGGATACAGTCACATGTATTTCTAATAAGTGCTTAAATGCTACCATGTCTATACCCTATACTGTACAGTAAAGTGATTATATATGTATATGTTCAGATTTAAATCCCTTTGTCTACAAAGCTCTTCAAGCCAAACAGTATTTAAGTGCAAAGAAAACAGCAGTTACTTAAATAAACATGTGTGATGTGAAATCCTTTATATCACCTCCTTCCAACACCTGACTACACTGCAGCCATTGTTACATCATCTTTGTTTTATTAGCATTTTAAATTGTTACATCCTCTTTGTTTTATTAGCATTTTACATTGTTACATCATCTTTGTTTTATTAGCATTTTAAATTGTTACATCATCTTTGTTTTATTAGCATTTTACATTGTTACATCCTCTTTGTTTTATTA
>JACXGM010023012.1:0-16416 GCA_016801145.1 Umbra pygmaea | reverse complement strand
AACATCACTATACATATATTATATATATTTCTTAGTTGTGTACTTACATTATCCTAAATGTTTCCACTAACTTTCAAATCCAGAGAAATTTGTAATATAATTCGAAGACACGGGACGTTTCATTTTGTCGCCCGTAAATGGCGTCATATAACCTGTGACTACTCTAGTTGTTATAAGATCCAGGGAGCCGCCAAACATATTGTGAATAAAGTTATAATTCTTTAACAATATATTACTTTGTCAGTGAACATTTTTTCTGCCGGAGATGCTAGATTGGCAGGTTGTCATTGACGACGATAACAAAACCCATGATCCCACGCAACCTCCCGATGTCATCCAAGTACATCTTTTGCTATTGTTTTGATTGAGAGCCCCCTGGCGGCCAAAAATTACATATTGTACGTTTAAACGTTTCCCCAAAGATTTTGGTTCAGTTAATGGATTGACGACTTTGAAACAAAGTAAAACTTCTACCAAATAGGTACAGTCTTTTCAGATATCATTATTATTCAATCCAGTGGCCATTTGTTTTACAAACTTTTATAACAACATTTTAGGGGACCCCCCAAGAGTCCTAAGTCATTTCGAACCACAGGGTGTGCATCCGGTTTGGCAAATTGATGCAAATGAGGAAGTGCCTTAAACCTGCATTCTATCTGAATTCCAGCTGGGGGCGATACGCCTGATTGCAAAAGAGCTTGGTTTCTGTTATAGTCTATGAGAATAATTGACATAATATACTTGATTTACTGAGGTAATAATAATGTTTGGATGAGGGGGGGAGAAGCCATCCAGTACAGGGTATTTGAACACTTATATATACATTTTGTGTTGTATTTTTAGTGTGCTGGTGTTCCATAAAGGCTCATAATTGTCGGCAGGGAAGGTTTAAGCAAGGTACTCTGTCCGATCGGGAGGGGTTGAGGGAAGAATATTTTAAAGTGTATATATTTATGGGGAATAGCATGTAGCTCCCTTATTTGCTGTGTCTTTTATAGTGTAATCAGTGTGGTGATGTGAGATATTTGAAGGTGTATGAAATGTGTTGTGGGTTTGCTGTGAATATTTATGCATGCAGGGTTCTTGACATGACTGGGAGAAAGTAGGTGATAAAGCAAGTTTTAAACTCATCCCTGTTGTCTGTGCATCTGAGACCTGCCTGCGGCTATACTTGGCCGTGACATATAATTGTAAGCCTGCGTTTATGATATATTTAATTAAGTTAAGCAATTAATTGGCTATTTGTTATATGCATGTGTTCAAGTTGCCTGTGTTACGTCCCCCAGTTCCTGTGTGTCTTTTTGCTGTGTTCTGTGTCTGTTTCTGTTTGTCTGTGTCTGTTCTGTCAGTCTGTGAAGTTGTGTTGTTGTGTGACCTATTATTCGTTGTTCTCCTTTGTTTCTCCAGGGGAAGGGGAACGCTTTGGAGAGTGTGTAGGGAAGACGCCCTGGGCTTACACCACCCGTAGGGTAACTTCCTTGTCTATGCACACTAGGTTTAGATCCGGACTAACCACCACCTGTATTTTGGTTAGGGCGCCTTGCACGTGTGCCAGTTAGGTTAGTTGTATATATATATATATCTTTTTGTGTTAGTTTAGAACAGGTTAGGGGGGGGATTTGTACATTATTTATTTTCTTTGGTTCAGTCCAGCCCCTTTCCCTAATCATTTACCGTGGGTCAATAAACACCCTTACTTTGAACGGTATTCTGGTCTCTGTGTCCTTTACTCGCACCACGACCCGATATCCTTTTCACTGTCCACTGAGTGTGATTGAGCAGTGGGGAGTCGGTCCCCTCCTTTCGGGGAGGCGTACGTAAGAGACTGTTTTTTAGGGCTGCAATGGTACACATTTCCATACAGTATAGGGTGATCTTCGCACATGAGCGTAAATACATAACACATTAAATGAAGAAAAATCTATTGTTAGCTACTACTGTACTTTGAATGCCTCTTAAATATATCACTGTGATCTGAACATATTTATTTGGCTATATTTGCGCACATCTTTATCAACATTGTAATTATTGTTGGCAGGTTTCCAATGTTGTGAGCCATACCCGCAAAGGAGTGATGGTGATGAATCAACATGGAAATGTTCTTCATCTACCGACAAAACTAAACATCAGTGTCTTACCTGTTATTTCTGTCAGGTATGTTTAGAAAGTGATTGTGATAACATGACATTTACGTTTTGTGAAACAACCTTTCGTCTAAATGTGTCAGGATTTTGATTTCTGTTCATAGTAAAAACCTTTGCCAGTGGCAATGCACATGCAAAAGTAATGTTACAAAATAACTTTCTAGGTTTGGTTGCAGGCTTCACAATGTTTCTTTGTCCATGTACTACCACTGAGCACTATCAGGGAATTATTAAAAAAAATCTAAAGATATGGAACAATTGATAATCTTACAGGTGAATGACGCATTCATTTTGCCCCCCAGGATAGGGAGGAGGTTGATGAGAAACAACACAATCCCCAAGAATCACTGTGACAGAATTACAGGCCTTGGTCTCATCTTGGGTTCATCAGACGAACCATCAGACGCCACAGCCACAGCCACAGCCACGGCCTCTTTAGAAGGGTTGCCAAAAGAAAGCCCTCTCTGACCCCAAGACACAGGCGCAAGTGCTTGGAATTTGCCAAATTTCATTTAAATTATGACTGGAGGAAGGTGCTGTGGTCAGATGAAACCAACATTTAGTTTTGGTCAGATACAGCATTGGCATGTTTGGTGTCGAAAACAAAGACACATACAAGGAGAGGCATGTGGTGGTGGGTCAGTGATGTTTTGGGACTGTTTTAATTCCAGAGGTCCATGGGCACTGGCCAAAATTGATGGCATAATTCATTCCTCCAAGTATCAGGCAATTTTGGCTGACCATCTGGTTGCCTCTGCCAGAAGGCTGGGACTTGGCGGCAGAGGCATAGTGTAAGGACAGGCAAGGCAGGCAAATGCCTGGGGCCCCCAAGACTCTAGGGGGTCCTGAGGGGTGACCAAATAGAATCTGCGTCATTAACAGCAGCATCGCAACAGACATCCCTGAATTGCCTACCCCGTCATAACTACTGTTGCAATGGTTATTTAATGGGGGTTTTGGAAATATAACGGCAAAGAACATTAGTCAAAAGATGACTCTAGAAGATGACTTCAGACTCTATAATCAGCTCTGCTTGGTGGTAGGGGGACTTTCCAACAAGACAATCACCCAAAACATACTTCAAGATCCACAGAGAAATGGTTCTGTAACAACAAAATCAATGTTCTGTCATGGCCATCCCAGTCCAATAGAAACCCTGTTGTAATGACGAGAGACAGAATAGGAATAATAATAATTTAATAGGAATCCTTTTTTGCCAGTACAACCAGAAACACAACCAGGCAGGTGTAAATAGCGTAATCAGAGAGAGAGTAAAAGGCAGAGGTTGGTACATGGTAAATCCCGGGGCTGAATGTACAGAGGCTTGAGATGGGTCAATGGTCAACTTGCAGTGGTCGGTACACAGGCAGGCTCAGGTAAAGGCACAAAACAGGATCCGATCTCGTAAAGGTAGCAACAGGCAGTAGGGGTCTTAGCACAGGTTCTTAGGCAGTGGTACAGAATCGTGAAGCAGCTCGGTAAACAGAAGAAAGGCAAATGGTCAATACATAGTTAATCTGGCTCATGAAATAAAGCTCAGTAATTCTATGAAAACAATACCTCGCAATGAGGCTGTCTAACCAGCTGGCTTATATACTGAATAATGACTGAGTGCAGGTGTTTAGTATACTGGTGATTGCGACTGTGATGTGTGCTGTGTTCATGGATAAATGGGATGTGAGGAATTTACAGTGCCGTAGGTGTGTGAGTTACCGGACCTCACAGAGCCCCCCCCCCGACGGGCGGCTCCCGATGCCCCAACACCACAAAGGGGAGGCCTACCCCGCGGCCTGGGAGCAGGGCAATCCGGGTGTGCCCGATGAAAGTCCTCCACAAGAGCCGGATCCAGAATGTCCTGCGCCGAAACCCACGTCTTCTCTTCGGGACCGTAGCCCTCCCACTCCACCAGGTACTGGAGGCCTGATCTGCAATGACGGGAATCTAGCAGACTCGAAACAGCATAAGCCGGTTCCCCCCCCAACATCCAGTGGAGGAGGGGGCAGACGGCGTGATACAGGTGGATGCATGGGACTGTAATGGACCGGCTTCAACAGAGATACATGAAAGGAGGGAGAAATACGAAACTGACGGGGCAACTGTAAACGGTAAGTCACTGGGTTGATCCTACGCAGAATTTTGTATGGGCCCAGGTACTTGGGGTTGAGTTTCTTGCAATAATTCTTTAGGCGTATATCACGAGTCGATAGCCATACCCGTTGTCCTGGGTGGAATATTAGTGCAGGCCTTCTCCTCTTGTCGGCCTGTTCCTTTTGTCTTTGCGTGGCCTGTCCGTAGTGTTGGTGCGCTTCATCCCATACTCTGGAGCTGCGTGTGAACCAGTCCTCCACAGCTACTACTGGGCTGACGTCAGTGTCCCACGGGAAAAGGGGAGGCTGATAACCTAAAACACACTGAAAGGGGGTCAATCATAATGAGGAATGGAGAAGGGAATTTTGTGCATATTCCACCCATGGCAAGAACCTGCTCCACTCCTGGTGTTACTTGGCACATTGTTGATGCAGAAATGTATCTCCTGGTTTAATCGTTCTGTTTGCCTATTCGATTCTGGGTGATGTCCAGAGGACAGACTGACAGCTATACCCAGCCTGTCACAAAAGGCTTTTCATACTTGCGAGGTGAACTGTGATCCTCTTTCTGACACAATGTCTTCTGGGAGACCGAAATGATGAAATACTTCTGTAAATACACATTCAGCAGTTTCCAATGCAGTTGGCAATTGGGTCATTGGAATTAATCTGCAAATTTTTGAGAAGTGATCGATTATTACAAAAATGGTGGTAAAACCGTTAGAGTCGGGGAGGTCAGTTATAAAATCCATGGCTAAATGAGACCATGGCCTGTGTGGTACGGGCAAGGGCAGGAGCTCACCTGAAGGCAGCTGGTGTGGCGTTTTAGACTGCGCACACACAGGGCAAGACAGGAAATAATCCGAAACGTCTTCCTTCATGGACGACCACCAATACCATTTATTAAGAAGGTCCCATGTCCGTGTGATGCCTGGATGTCCGGTTCCTAGAGATGTATGACACCATTGTAACAGTTGTGGTCATAATATGGCTGAGACTTAGGTCAGATTAGGCGTGGTGTCTGGTGGAGCTGGATCTGTAACTAGAGCATTTCGGATTACATCATCAATTTCCCAGTGAATTGGTCTTACCACACAGGCTTCTGAAATGATATATTCAGTAACAGGAGAATGATGTGGAGGGTCGAATTGATGTGACAGAGAGTGAGCTTTTACGTTTTTATTTCCTGGCACATAAGACACAGAAAATCGGAAATGGTTAAAGAACAATGACCACCGGGCTTGATGGGCGTTTAGTCTCTTGGCGTTCTTTACGTATTCCATATTATGGTGGTCAGTCAAGACCACCAAAGGGTGTTTGGTGCCCTCCAACCAATGCCTCCATTCTTCCTAGGCCAACTTAATAGCTAACAGTTTCCTGTTTCCGACATCATAGTTTTGTTCCGCCGGAGACAGCTTGCGGCAGAAGAAGGCACAGGGATATAGGGTAGATTGTTTTCTGTGGCGTTGGGAAAGCACTGCACCCACTCCTACGTCGGAAGCATCAACTTCCACTGTAAACGGCTGCTCTGGGTCTGGTTGGGGAAGAACAGGTGCTGACGTGAAACATCTCTTTAAGGTAGTAAATGCTTTTACGGCTGCGTTGGCCCACTGTAATCTCTGTCCCTTCTGTCTGACCGTGGCATGGAGCGGGGCAGCCACCGTACTAAATTTGCGTAAAAATTGCCTATAAAAATTTGCATATCTGATAAACCTCTGAAGATCCTTGACGGTTCGAGGTTGAGGCCAATTGCGCACAGCTTTGACTTTATTAGCATCCATATGGACCCCTCCTGGGGTGAGCACGAATCCTAGTAACGACACTTTAGTAACGTGGAATTCACTCTTCTCGGCTTTGACATATAGGTTGTTTTCCAGAAGACGCTGTAAGACGCTTCTCACATGGTTAATGTGCTCAGAGAGGGAGTTGAAGTATATGAGGATGTCATCTATATTGACTACTACAAACTCGTCCAACATGTCACCTAATATGTTGTTCATAAAGGACTGGAACACTGCAGGGGCGTTGGTTAATCCATACGGCATGACCATATATTCATAGTGTCCCCGATGGGTGGATAAAAGCTGTTTTCCATTCATCCCCCTCCTTAATTCTCACCAGATTGTAAGCACTCCTCAAGTCGAGGTTGGTATACATCATAGCTTGCCCTACTTGGCCGGAGTCAACAGTAATGGATACCTATGTTTGACAGTGACATCGTTGAGTGGTCGATAGTTGATGCTTGGCCTTAACCCTCCATCCTTCTTGCCGATAAAGAAAAAACTGCAGGGCACGGGTGAGGTAGAGGGTCTTATTAATCCCTGTTGCAGGGACTCGTTGATGTACCTATTAAGGGCTTCCTTTTCAGGTAATGATAAGGGGTACACCCTTCCCTTAGGAAAGTTGGCATCCAAACTCAGTTTTATTGCACAATCCCAAGGGCAATGCGGGGGTAGCTTAGTGGCCCTTTCCTTCGAGAACACGGGTGCAAAATTGTTGTATTCAGGAGGTACGTAAGTAGGAAAGGTAACCTTACATTCTTCAACAGAAGTGGCCTGGGATGGAACTGTCAAAAACCTGCTCTGGCATTCTGTACTCCATGACATCAATTCTCCGGTTTTCCATGAAATCCCCGGATGATGTAGGCTGAGCCAGGGGTATCCGAGGACCAAGGGTTCTTGCATGGATGATAAAATCAAAAGCTGGATCTGTTTACAATGTAACTCTCCTACCCAGAGCGTCAGGGGTTCAGTTTGATAGGTAATGTAGCCATTTCCCAAAGGTTGTCCATCCAATGAGTTAACCCTTAGAGGAGAAGACAAAGCAGTTAATGGCACACCTAATTGTTGTGCTAAGGAGCAATTCAAAAAGTTGCCTGCCGCTCCTGAATCTACAAGTCCTAATGTGTTAATACTTTTGTTTTCCCATTTTAACATCACAGGCACATTGCATTGCTTATTAGAAATGTCTAACGGTTTCGCCAGGCCTTTACCTGTAGTTTAGAAAGATCAGAATTATGTCTGGCAGGTGATGGACGGCGTGGACACTGCCTGATGTAATGCTGTCCTTCTCTGCAATAGAAACACAGCTGGTCCTGCTGGCAACGCCTCCTCTCCGTGAGGGGTGACCTACCCAATTGCATGGGCTCTTCTACCTGCTCCCGAGGGTGACGGGCCTCAGTGGGAACAGCAAATCTCGTACCTGGAGTTTTCTGAGGCCGTTTAGAGCATAAGAGGTTATCAATAGAGATTGACATGGATATGAATTGCTGATTCTGTCTGTAACTCCTAAAACAGTCCTCTCCTATAAAGGGTGAGCAAAGCCGTCTCACTCCATCCACTCCCAGCAGCTAAGGTATGAAACTCCAATGCATAATCTACAGCTGGGCGTTTATCCTGTTTAATCTCGCATAAGCGATCCCCCACGCTACCTCCAGAAACAGGGCGATCAAATACTTCTATAAACAATTTTGTGAATGCTGGTTCAGATAACAATTCAGGGCTTTGTACGCTCCATAAGGCAGTAGCCCATTCTAACACTTTACCGGTCAACAGATGATAAAATACACCTTTTGTTTTTTCGCCTTGAAACTGGGCTGCATGGTGGTGTATATACATAGCGCACTGCATCAAAAACCCTTTACACAGGCCTGATGAGCCATCATATTTACTAGGCATAGCTACGGATGTAGCCTGAGGCGGAGGTACCTGAACAACCAGCACCGGAGGATTTACGGGTGCTTGTTGGAGGAGTCGGCACAGTTCCTCTATGCGATCCTCTTGTTGTTTCAGCCGGCGATGTGGCTCCACGGAGTCCATGGCGAGGTATTCGGTAATGACCGGAGACAGTATAGGAATAATAATCATTTAATAGGAATCTTTTTTTGCCAGTACAACCAGAAATGCAACCAGGCAGGTGTAAATAGCATAATCAGAGAGAGAGTAACAGAGAGAGAGAGGCAGAGATTGAGAGGCAGAGATTGGTAAATGGTAAATCCCAGGGCTGAATGTACAGAGGCTTGAGCTGGGTCAATGGTCAACTGGCAGGGGTCGGTACACAGGCAGGCTCAGGTAAAGACACAAAACAGGATCTGATCTTGTAAAGTTAGCAACAGGCAGTAGGGGTCTTAGCACAGGTAATCTCAAGCAGTGGTACAGAATCGTGAAGCAGCTCAGTAAACAGAAGGCAAATGGTCAATACACAGTTAATCTGGCTCATGAAATAATGCTCAGTAGTTCTATGAAAACAATACCTCGCAATGAGGCTGTCTAACCAGCTGGCTTATATACTGAATAATGACTGCTGTGTTCATGGATGAATGGGATGTGAGGAATTTACAGTGCCGTAGGTGTGTGAGTTACCGGACCTCACACCTGTGGGCTGAGTTGAAGAGGGCAGGTGATTAGCGCAATCCCAAGAATGTGAAGGATCTTGAAAGGATCTGCATAGAGGAATGGTCCAAAATCCTCCAAATGTGTTCCTTAACCATGTCAAAAATTACAGGATTAGACTCCATGCTATTATCCTGGCCAGAGGTGGTTGAACTAAGTACTGAATGAGTACCAATAGTTATGAAACCTTGATTCTGGTGATATTTCTCTTGTGTTAAAAAATTGTATGATTGTGGTTCCATTGCAACATTAATGAAGTACAGTATGTCACACATGTTGTTATTGTGAGTTTATCTCTATAATTATATTATTTATGTTTTTATTGCATTAGCCTGTTCTGCCAGGAGACCCTAGGGAGTGTGTTTATCCTACCCATCTGATAGGCATGAATCTATCAGCCATAATTATTCACATGGTAATTACATAGCATAAGTCAGTGGGCTTACCTGCGGAAGCCTATATTTTTGCTTCAGTGCACACTCCCACCTGCCCCTGCCTCCACCTGTTTGGTTCTGTCTGGGTTTGTTGGTTCTGTATGGTTGTGGTTTGCTCAGGGGTTTGGGTATTATGTGCCAGGCTCAAAGCCGGCGCCAGCCGAGCACTGATGAGGGGGCATCTGAAATACCGAGAGGGGGCGATCACATTAACGCACATAATGCACATGTCTCCATCACCTTTTGCCAGGGTCAATATTGTGCCCACCACTTTTTAGAACATATTCGTGGCACAGATTTACCAATAGGCTACAAATAAATAAAACATCTCCTGTTAACTAGCAGAGCAATAATTTCATTTGTTTGTCAAATAAGAATCGTTCTAGCGATAATATGTGTTGTTTTTAAATCAAGTGATCAAAGTGCTAGTTGCTGCTGCAACATTTTACTGTATAGCATCCATTGCCTACCTTCAGAATAAAAAAATATTTAGCTATATACCTTTGTATAAATTAGATAATTTTTTGTGGGTAGTTAGTCCACTATTATTATTACATCATGCTGACTGAACTATAGCAGCTGTCAGTAAAAAAACGAAATGTTGCTGAATTTCCCTGGAAATGCCCTTCAATAAAGACCTCACGCATCACATTGATATTCCAGCCGGAATGGCGTGACAGAATTAGGCTACACAACGAAGTGCCGTGAGCCGTTATCCAACCCGGTATCACGGCCAGGTGGTAATACACACGCTGGTCCATTGGGTTTTGCGGGTCAGTGTCACGCTTTGCCTTGCCAAGGCGTGAACATTACACGCATTATGAAGGTACTCTACCAGCAGGAGGCAATACTTTTCAAATCATATGGTGACATAGCGGAGTGTAAATTGCTGAGATTTAGCACGTTGGTAGGTTGGGGATGGTGGACGGGCGTATAAATGCGCGACTTACATCCCGAAGGTTCCGAGTTCAAATCGATGCAGATGTTAACTGCAAGGGTTCATAGTGGTTAAGGTTAGGGTATGGGTTTGGTTAAGGCTTACACCGAGATAACGCAAGGGTTCTGAGTGGTTAAGGTTAGGCTTAGATTGACATAAAGGCAAGCGTTCTGAGTGGTTAAGGTTAGGGTAAGGGTTTGGATAACGCTTAGATCATGTTAACGGGAGTGGTTTTGTCCCCGGCGAGGCTCAATCAGCGTGTGTATTACACGCTTGTGGCAAGGCAAACCCGCGTGTGTATTACACGCTTGGGCGAATCATAGCATCACACTGACACGCTGGACCATGCTGGACCAGTGTGTCTATTACACACTTGGCCATGATAATGGGCTGCGTTGTCAGCCACAAGATTCCACAGTCTCGAGTCAAATGCAACAATATCATGTTCTAAAACAATTTTGTATGTTTGAATTAGGAGGCTATGTTGGCCTATTAATCTCAGGTCAAAAAGATCATACAACCATTTTTTTCTAGAGCTACTGTACCAGCCTATACAGACAATGCACTAGCAATTTGGCTGTGGTCCAGCCGGGTAATTCGCATTCTAATAATAATATGCCTGTTTGACCAACATTGGAATGGTTTTCCAAGATTTTACATTTACATAAGCTAAATAATTAGATAGCCTATATCACCTTGCAATTACCATATGGTCAATATATTTCGAGCCCTGGTTAGATGACTGAAATATGAGGTTGAAATGGGAAATTCTCTAGGAAGAAAATGCAATTGGCCAATGGGATTTTTAAATAGCATATTTTATCATTAATATGCCTTTAACATTCATGGTGATCTGAGGGGGCTGGAGAGTCTGGCCACCCTGGCCAGGCTCATATTCATAACTGCCGTTACATGTTGTGAATAAAATAAATATATATTCACTATCTTGTACAGTGGGGCAAAAAATCATTTAGTCAGCCACCAATTGTGCAAGTTCTCCCACTTAAAAAGAGAGGCCTGTCATTTTCATCATAGGTACACTTCAACTATGTGTACGATTTTTTATGAATTTATGGTAAATTATGGTGGAAAATAAGTATTTGGTCATCTTTTTAAGTGGGGGAACTTGCACAATTGGTGACTGACTAAATATTTTTTTGCCACACTGTAGATATGGTTGGCCGAAGGAACAGAACCATACGCCAAAACAAACAGTTGGGTGTGTATACCAAATTGGGTGTGTATAACAAGTTGTGTGTGTTTAACAAGATAGGTGCATGTAACAAGTTGGGTGTGTATAATAAGTTGGGTGTGTTATGTAATATTATATTCATTCAAGTTTTGTTTAATCTCATGTGGCGTTTTCTGTCAGAACCAGTATTGTTTTTGCATTCCCAGTCAAGGGTGCCAGTAATTTTAGAGCCTAATGTACATCCAATGTAAGTTATAAAAAAGTATAATAAATAAACGTTTGTATTTAGTGGCACGTTTCCTTTTTTCCATGTACTGTGTAGCCAACTCGTTCAAAATAAAAGAAGCTGGCTTACTTTAATAATAATAATAATAAATTTTATTTATAATGCACTTTACATTACAACAAAATTTAGGGTACATCTGTATGAAGAATTCTGAACACCTGTCATGGCTAAGACATCTTTCCCACATGCCGATTCCCCATTCCATGACAGGTACTAATCAGGACATAAATTGACTTATGGCTTGTGTGTTGTGTGTGCAGTTCACCTTGACAATGACATAACTTCATATAGTTTTTTGTTCAGTATTATCAACTGTCAGCAATCCATTCACTACTCTGTGTATTTAGTTAATGTTTTTGTCCATTGCGTTTGCGTGTCATTGTATCCTGTAAGCAGTGGGGTAAAGCTTCAAAGTATTAATATAGTATAGACCCAAACTGCTACAGAACTTTCTCCATCCTGCCATGCCTCTCTAAAGTCTGAAAGTCAAGTCAACAAACAGACGATAGACAATTTTGAGTCCCAGTACAGCCTCTCTGATATGCAATCTGGCTTCTGAGCCAGTCGAGGATGCACCTCAGCAACACTTAAGATTCAAAATGACATCATAACAGTCATCGACCAGGTCAAGTCTTTCAATTCTGTCAATCATAGCATCCTTATTGGTAGACTCAAGGACCTGGGTTTCTCAAATGAGTGCCTCGTCTGGTTTACTAAGTTCTTCTCTTATAGGTTTCAGTGTATTAGGTCGGAGGGCCTGCTGTCCGGACCTCTGGCTGTCTCTATGGGGGTGCCTCAGGGTTCGATCATCGGTCAGACTATTTTCTGTATACATCAATGATGTCGCTCTTGCTGCAGGCAACTCTCTTCTCCATCTCTACGCAGATGACACCATTCTATATACATCTGGCTCTACATTGGAAACTGTCTTAGAATACCTCCAAAAGAGCTTGGATGACATACAACCTTCCTTCCCTGGCCTCCAACTGTTGTTAAACTCTTGTTAAACTCTGGTAAAACCAAATCTCCAACTGGTCTCTCTCTGCACCTGCCTGCCCAACAAACATGATCACTTTTGATGGGTCTGAGCTGGAATATGTCAAAAATTACAAATACCTAGGGGTCTGGTTAGACTCCTCGCTCTCCTTCCAGACCCACATAACCCATCTCTAGTCCAAGATCACATTAAGGTTTGGCTTCCTATTCCACAACAAGGCTTCATTCACCCTTCCTGCAATTTACAAAAATCCCTGAAGCTCGAGCCCATCACTACTTTTAAGGCATTACTTTCAAATCTACCGACTGACCGCTGCACATGTTAACCCTACCCCCTCTTTTTGCCCATTTATGCCCTAGCGTACTCATCAAAGCCTAAATGAATATTGCATATAATCAACCGCAAAGCTGTCTCTGTATAATTTGCACATTACCATTTTCAGCCATGTTCATCATGTTACTGTCACGGTGTGTCGTGGAAGTGAGAGGTGTTTGTTTTCCATGTTCATTTAATATATTCAAGTTCCGGGAATTACATACAACTACCAAGGAATGGAATACAGCAAGAGCAAACACAGACTTATAACAACATGCTCTTTTAGTGGCACGGACACTAATAAATCAGACACTGGTACAACGCAAACGTGACTCTTACACTCAATACACAAAAAGTATCTTGCTTGAAACAGATACCGGATTATTATATACCGAACAGGAATCCACCGATCCTTAGTACACAACGTAACCGGTCCATAAGAACACAATACCTCACACCCCCTCTCCCTGGTCTTGGCCCATTATATAGTGGTACAAACTATTCCATCCGACAACGCAGTATGTAATCACCAATCAAGCTGAATACAGAAGTTGCCCAGACCAAGGGCAGGGGCGTGGCTAACTAAAAAGGGAAAACACAGGGAACTAGGTAAACTAAAACAACATGCAATGCATGGAAGGGACACAAAAGGGGAACTGAAAGATCACATAAACACAAAAAATAACCAAATATAGAGTCCATTTCTCAGTTCTATATAGTTCATGGACGCCAGCCCTCCCTGGGCCAGGCATTACAGTTACCTACCGTAATTCCTCAAATAAAGACCGAGGCCTTCATTTACCTCTACTGCAGAAGGCAACCAGCTTTTATTTGAAGCAGGCTTTTGTTAAAGGCAGGCCTTTATTTCTGATTCTCTCTGTTTGGTAAGTATAACTGGCTATATTTTAGTGTCAATCCTTGTTCCAGTATGCTTTTTATTGCTGCATTACGTTGTTTTTGCAATCTCAACACTTCTTGTAACCGTTCCAAATCCAATACGTAGTTGAAAAAAGTTGTTGAAGATTCAATTGCTTGCACTGAATGGGAGCCATGTTATTTCCAATGTAGTTTCTGCCATCTAAATGTATGTTAATACAAACACCACCAAGCTGAGTAAAACATACAGCCGCATTGACTGAAATACCGGTAGGACAATTATACGTAGCAATACTATTTCCTGTCCCGCGAGCTGCCATTCCGTAAATGTTCTGTCCAACCCAAATTTCGACTACCCTGAGTAAGCGTTTCAACCTGGTAGTGAGTACCGTCACTTGCTAAATAAGGTTTGGAACAAAAACCTACCAAATTGCAGCTCGCAGGAGCAGAAGTACCATAATCCGAAAATAGTATGAATATATTGTTGAATCTATTAAAATGATAGAAATGTACATTACGCTTAACTGGAATGCACATTATATGAAAGGCACCTATAGGAGATTATCCACACATAATATTCCCCCGACCTTTATTTAAAAACTGCCTTTCTTTGTCCGTGTTGACCACGCCCCCGCCCACTATCAGAGGCCCAGCGTTTAATTGACTACCGTTTTTTATTTGAGGAATACGAATATTACGGTATCCCAGTGTTATTTCTCTTGTACTGCCACTTTACATTCCAATAATCTACCTCTCTATTTTAGACCATATTTGCACTGAATCTACAGTAATTTTAATCTAGCCTAATACCCTTTCTATGTGTAGCTGTATACCTGAATGTTTGTACGTTATGTGTAACTTAATGTCACCTTGCGCCTTATCTTGGCCATGTCGTAATTGCAAATGAGAACTTGTTCTTAATCTATTAACCTGGTTAAATGAAGGTGAAATAAAAATAAATTCACTATGGAAAATAGTGACCTCCAATCCATTTGACCTTGCCTTTTTGTAAAATATTAATAATGTAATATAAAGACTAACTTTAGCGTAGTAGCCAGGGCAGCTATCAGGGTGACTGCAAATGCATAGTATACATACCTAATATAGTGGCCATGAATAAAAAGCCTAAACTTACAAAAAGATGCACGCAAAACCTTTCGACAAATTTGAACATTATTTTTCTCGACTCTGTAACAATACTATCATAAGCCAAATGTTTACAGTATTTCAGTTAAGATATTAGCTCATAAACGATTATCTTTGTGGTGGAAGTGACAGTAACCATACCGATGCGGAAGGATATGCTGAGTAACAATAGCTGATCAAATAGCAAGCTAGCAAGCTGCTTTATTCCAGGGAGTTGATTGAAGAGTTGAGAACAGGGATCTGTTGTGTTGAGCCTGGACAGAGAGGTGGCCAGTTTAGCAAATGGGGTTGCTAAAGCCAGCGGGCCAGGGGACAATAAAACAGAAACAGGCAGTTTTGCATTTTGCAGCTTTGATTCATGGTTGGTACACAGAAACTACCATACGCATTTCCAGGAAATCTCTACACCTCTGTCATTCTAATATTACCATGAAATGAAATAGAAACAGGTAGTTTTGCATTTTGCAGCACTGATTCATGGTTATTACACAAAAACTACCAGAAGTCACAAGATTAAACATATTATTTGTAAAGTATTACCTTGAAACAAAAGGGAAATATTTGGAAAATAAAGGGAGGAGGAATTCATGATTATAATATGGTAATTACCAGTTTAAAATTCCCAAAAGTTTTATGTCATTTGGAAGGTATTACGCTGATAGTAGCCTATAGTACTGTGAAAACATCAATATATATTACCCCATTATTATTATGGTATTACAATATTCATATAACTATATTACCATTACCCAGATATGCATATGGTTATCATCAAACCCTTTCCTAGTTATTACATTGGTAATTGCATGTTATTACATCTGTTACCTTCTTATCACCTTATTACCCCAGTATTACATCTTATTACTGTGATGTATTACCCAGTTATTACGTTGGTAATGACATGGTATTACCTATATACTACCTCTTTATTTTCCCACTATAACCATGCTGTAATGTAAAGTGCTACAAACATTACGACTAATAATGTGAGCCATGTGTCTTGTAGACAAAACCGTTCTTTATTTCACCTCAAGGAAAATGGTAGTGGATTATAAACAAGACAAGGCAAGGCAAGTTTATTTATATAGCACATTTCATACACAATGGCAATTCAAGGTGCTTTACATAAACAGGAATACATAAAAATTTAAAACAGATAAAATTAAAGCAATTAAAATAAAAGTGAAAAACAATACAGTGCAATCGGTTCGGACTTAGCACAGAGTTCATTCAGTAAAAGCGTAGTTAAAAAGATGTGTTTTAAGTCTGGATTTAAAGGTGACTACTGTTGGAGCACATCTGATCTCCTCTGGGAGCTGGTTCCAGCTGCGGCTGGCATAGTAGCTAAAAGCAGTTTTGTTTGAATCCTTGGTATCTCTAGCTGAGGTAATCCTGATGATCTGAGTGGTCTGTTGGGTTTATATTCAATGAGCATATCTGCAATGTATTTAGGTCCTAGGCCATTGAGTGATTTATATACCAGTAATAATACTTTAAAGTCTATCCTAAATGTGACTGGGAGCCAGTGTAGAGACTTGAGGACTGACGTGATATGCTCATATTTCCTGGTTCTGCTTAGAATCCTGGCCGCAGCATTCTGTATGAGCTGTA